>LGRX02003042.1:0-38812 GCA_001247695.2 Cymbomonas tetramitiformis | reverse complement strand
GGCAGGACCCTTATGCCAAAGTTATTGCAAATAAACCAAAATTTTCAAAACCCCGAAATTCCTCCGGCAACTAAGGGGTTAAAAAAGTGCATTTTGGGGTTACGCGTTACACATGGACCTCGCTTGGACCGACCAGTGTTAAAGGCTCGCTCTTACCCTGCCCCCGTGAGGATTAGCGGGTCCCCGAGATTTTACAAAAAAAACAACTGGGTCTAGGCGTGGGTCCGGGTCCATGTGGTGCAAAAATGTCTGACCATGCATGGACCTCGCATGGACTTGCGTCGGACCACACATGGACCGATGTCAACCGACGGCATGGACCGGTGATGAAGCCTATGGGACCGACGCACAGTTTCACATTTTTGGGGATTCGAGTCACATGGACCTCACGTGGACCTATCTAAAGAACGTCGGCGAGGCAAGCAGCGGTGTAAAGAATTCCTCGTTGAGAGATAGCGAAAATCGACCCAAAAATCGAAAAAAACAAAATTTGGGCACTAAAAGGGGCAGGTTGATTGCAATATATCCTGCCAAACAAAAAAGCAAAAATGTTTTTTTCCCGTGAGATATCGGCATTTTTGTGCGTGCGATTTTTTCAAATCGAACTAAAGGGAAAAAATCGAAGAACGGAAATCAGTTGGCGAAAGAGGGGCGGGGGTCGGGGGGGGTAAACGTGACACAGTAGCCTTTCATCGTCATCGTCATCGTCATCGTCATCACACGACATCGACATCGACATCGACATCGACAGCGCAGGGACACGGTGAAGGCGATAGGCGTGTGTCAAGCTCAACGTCAACCTCGGTACAGTACTGTATTGACTTTTCAGCATTTGGAGGATGGAGCTCAAAAGTCCTCCACTCAGTTTTGTCGGCGGTCTCAGAGAGCCCTCGTGCAGTCTTGCACTGTGTGCTTTCTGTATACTGTGATATTCATGCATACGTAGACCTTCTTGTTGAATTTTTATTATGGTTTGCTGACGCGTATTTTTTGCACAATCTTTCTCTACTTGTTTGTGCCATTGGGGGTGGAAGAGACATGCGTCTCCCCAGTTCTTCGGACTGGAGCAAGTTCGTTGGTTTGATTCCAACCCACCCCACCGGACGATACGTATTTTGTTTTATTGGAAATATTCTGACCGGATTGTCCTTGTGCCCGCAGAAATCTGTTGAACGATGTATCCAGTTGAGCTCCCTCACGAACATCAGCACAGTCGGATGTTTGGTGCGCGACACTCAAATCGTCGGTTGTCTTGTTCGCTGTTTGGTTTCCATTTCTTTATTATTCGCGGTTGTATTGCATTCGGTCTCTTTCTTATTATGCGTTTACTAATTTCCGTGTCTCGTTGTCCGACTGCAGGTCTGCTTACCGGCCGGTTGCATCTCCGCGTTCACGGTATAGGAAAATAGTTTGTAGGATGTTAGGAGTTTTGTGCGAGTAACTAGTTATATTTAACCTTTAAGTATTATGTGTTCATCAAGTATTTTATGTATGCTTTCGTCGATGTTAAGGTTTCGTGCCAACCTGGTTTGTAGTGAATTTTATAACGATAGGGTGGATAGGCTGAAAATAATACGTGAATGTAATACGTTCATGTATGTTTAACAGTTCCGTCGTTATCGTTTGTTGAAAGATGATCTGCCCTTGCTTGCTTTGTTAGCATGCACAATCTTTGTAACAATGCTTTGCCTTCCTCCGCCATGCGAGAATCTCATGCCCAGCGATAGCACGAACGGCAGCATTTTCGGACTCACAAGAGAGTACATAGACCTGCTAAATAATCACGTGCGTGGACCTGCATGATTATCAAATGGACCCGTGGAATAGTCACATGGACCCATGGAATAATAATGTGGACCCGCTAAAGAATCACGCGGACCCACTTAATACCCACATGGACCCGCTAAATAATGAAATGGATCCGCTAAATAATCAAATGGACCCGCAAGACAATCATATGGACCCGCTTGATAATCACATGGACCAACGGAGTACTCACTTGGACCCGCTTAATAATCACACGCACCCGCTAAATAATCACACGGACCTGCTTAATGCCCACATGGACCCGCTGAAGAATCACGCGGACCCGCTTAATGCCCACATGGACCCGCTAAATAATCACATGGACCCGCAAGACAATCATATGGACCCGCTTAATAATCACATGGACCTGCTGAGTAATCATATGGACCCATCGAGCGAGCGCCCAAACGGGCGGGGTCCATGCTGGGTCCATGTGATGCATTCCCTACGGGTCCATGCGAGGTCCATGCGTCGCATGAACCCGTAGGAATGTCTGACCATCGGACCCATGTGGCCCTCACCGGTCCATGTGGGGTCCATGTGATGATAACTGAGTGGTCCCCGTGAAGTCCATGTGATTGTACCTACTGGTCCATGCGGGGTCCATGTTGGGTCCATGCGTCGCATGGACCCGTAGGAATGTCTGACCATCGGACCCATGTGGCCCTCACCGGTCCATGTGGGGTCCACATGCTACGTACACACTAAGAGGTATCACATGGACCCCACATGGACCCGTAGGGAGGGTCCATGTGAGGTCCATGTGATTGAAAACCGTATGGACCCCACATGGACCTTCAGTGGACCCCATATGGACCCCTAGGGAGAAATGTCTGACCATTTGGGGCATGCGAGGTCCATTCCAAGTCCACGGGGGTCCACGTGAGGTCCATGCGGGGTCCATGTGATTTGTGAATCACATGGACCCGTCCCTATTTGGTAGGGATGATCCCGGCGGGTGACCCCTTTCAGGGACAGGCAGACATGTCGGGAGTTCGTATCTCTGCGGGCGTGGACCCCCATGACGCGATCGGGGATTTCAACGCCGCGTTGAAGGCTGCGAGGACGAGGGCCACACTCCTGGACGAGGACGTCAAGGCCCTCTTCAAGTCTTCATCAAGGCGCTGGACACCGTCTTCTACCAGCCGGTGGTGTCCCGTCTCTTTCTTCACGATCAACGCGCCGCTCATGACCTTCTCACCATCCAGCAATGGGTGCGTGAATGCTACGCCGCGCACGTGAAGGCGGGGACCGCCACTCCATCTGCCCACAGGTGTTCAAATGGGACGCATTTCATGGAGACTGAGGGGCGACGGCGACGCCGATGGTCCGGGTGAGCTCGCCGACCTGCGCACCATGGTCTTGGACTTGAAGAGACAACTAGCCGCATCTGTCGCACCCGACCGGGGTAGGCTATTTAATTTAGAATATATTTTCATGATGATTTTAGAATAACCCATTTTCATGATGATTTTAGAATAAGTTTTCTTGATGTCATCCGGCTATTGACACTATGACCGGTGCATGCATCCATGACGCTGTACTGTACCTGTTGAGCTTTCGCCATGCCATGCGAAATATTACACTGAAGAGCTGTCTTGCCGTGATGTCCATATGTCCGAATGGAACCAAAAACCGTTCGATTAAAATCACGGCCGTGAATCTAAAAGTCACGACTTTGTCCCCATAATGACTTTATTATTTTTATTTGAAATAAATTGCGCGTTTCGCGCACAAGTAACTTGAAGCCTTGAGCTTCAAGTAACTCAAAGATATGTATCTAGGCAGTATTCGTGCCAAGTTTCGTGCTCTAGGACGCACGGGAAGCCCTCGGCTGTTTGGCATCTTTGGGTTTGGGTGTCACGTTCGAACCCAAACCCAAAACATCTGCCTTAGAAATAAATTGCGCGTTTCGCGCACAAGTAACTTGAAGCCTTGAGCTTCCGGTAACTTAAATATATGTATCTTGGCAGTATTCGTGCCAAGTTTCGTGCGTTAGGACGCACGGGAAGCCCTCGGCTGTTTGGCATCTTTGGGTTTGGGTGTCACGCTCGAACCCAAACCCAAAACATCTGCCTTAGAAATAGATTGCGCGTTTCGCGCAAAAGTAACTTGAAGCCTTGAGCTTCAAGTAACTCAAATATACGTATCTTGGCAGTATTCGTGCCAAGTTTCGTGCTCTAGGACGCACGGGAAGCCCTCGGCTGTTTGGCATCATTGGGTTTGGGTGTCACCTTCGAACCCAAACCCAAAGGCAAAGGCATAGGACAGTTTCGTAGATTCTGTCCCGATGCCTTTGCAACCTCGCTTGCTAACTCATATTACAATGAATATTCAACATTCGAGCGTTGGATACCCCACGCCAACGGGAAGCGCTCGGCTGATTTGTTATTTGGGTATGCGCACCCAAATGACAAAAAACGCATCTTTGAAACTCGTTAGTTTCAAAGTTGCGTGGCCGATGCCTTCGTGCTTATGTGTGTTAATCCATATGAAATATTCCATGGAATAAATGTGAATATCCCGAACAAACGGGAAGCGCTCGGCCGTTTTGTAAAATTAGGGTGCACCCAAAATACAAAACGCATCTTTGAAACTCGGAAGTTTCAAAGATGCTTGCCGGTCGCGTGCAGCGGTAAAAGGCAAGTCAAAGGGTTTAGGATATAGAAGAAGTACAGGGGCCTTTTTTTCAAGCAGAACACGCCGCGAGTGTCTATTACAACGGCGCCCACCATTATCACAAGCGAGACAAACCTTCTTAAAGCTTTTTGGAGGCTTCCTCAGGATGGCACCAACGGGAACGAGAGCGTTTGACCTGTGTGCACATTATTTGAACACGAGTCGTGAAAAGGACCACCGGTCATAGCCGGATGACATCAAGAAAACTTATTCTAAATTCACCATGAAAACGGGTTATTCTCAAATTATGAAAACTTATTCTATATTAATTATTTTTCCCCCGACCGGTCCGAACCGTCCACGCGCGGGTACACTCCCCGCGCGGACAAGCCGGACCGCCGCATCAAGACCCGTTTCGCGGCCACGCCCCTCGCCAAGGGAGGCAATTGGTCTCAGTCCGTCTCCAAGAAGGTAGCCTTCCATCGCGACACCGGTGCGACCATCCCCTACTGCCAGAACCAGGTGTGCGCGAAGGGCAAGGCGCGGCATTGGCACCGCGACTGCCCGAAGGGCGGCAGGAGCGGGCTTTCGGCTTACGCGTTCGCTGAGGAGGCCGAGAACTCGGTGTTGGCGGCCAAGTTCCAGCACGCCATCGACCACGACGACGCAGAGGAGTTCGACGCCCTTTGCATGCTCGCGGGCGGAAAGCCGGACATCTTCGCCGACCTCTCCGCGTGCTCGTTTCTGCGAAGAGAACGGTGAGGCCCTCGTGTCGCCCGCCGTCACTGAGTTCTCGGAGTTGGCACGCACGGCTGGGGCGTCAACTTTCAACGTCAACACTTTCACCGCCGACATGCCGGTGGTGTCGGAACCGCCCGCGCACTCCCCGCCCGCGTCGGTTGAATCCGACGAGGAGTGGACCGGTCCGCCTAACCCCTTTTGCCCTCCCGTCACCCGCACGTTTGCCGACTTCATTGAGGGCACGGGGATTGCATTGGGGGCGCCCGACGAGCCGTCCGTGAGCATGAACTTGCTCTCCGCGGTCGAGGCACCGGAGAGCGTGATGGGCTACGAGCCCGCAACCTACGCCACGAGCGACGACGACGACGAGGATGCCTCGGTTGCGCTGCCCCCGCCACGATACGGCTGTGGGAGGGGCATTCCAGGCTTTGGGGGGTCTTTACTTACCTCATCTTTGGTGTGTGCACTCGGTTTCGTGATTTGTGCTACCGCCGCACCGCACACCGTTTCCGGTGTCGGTGGTGCCGATGCACGTGCATGCACGGCTCCGCCGGTCGGTGGTGCTGCGTGGACTGCCTCCGCAGTCCCAACTGCGGCAACTTCACCGCCTGCACCGTTTCTTGGCGATCTTGGCGGCGCAGTGGGTGGTGCAGTGCCGAGTGCTATACCGCCGCGGAGACAGGCGCGGTATCGGGCGCTACGGCAGGGATTCCGCTCCCACGTCTTTCTCCCGCTGCCGCCAGAGCTCGTGGATCCCGATCCACCAATTCCCTCTTCACCGCCTTAATCACCGCCGCCGTACTCGTCCGAGGACGAGGCGCCGAGCTCTGGAGACTCCGCGGCTGAGATCGAGGATTCCTCAATTTCGTCTACGCATGATTTCCCACCGGCCCCGGAGGCCGGCAACTACTGCACCCTCACGCTGCTCCGGGCTGGCCGGCCAGTTCCGGGGACCTCTAGTGGCTGAAGACTGCTTACACCGTGCCTGCCTAGAGATTGGCTAGTGATTAGCTTTCTAGATGTGCGGAGGAGCTCTCTGAATTTGAGCTATGTTTAGGGTTTTAGCACTTAACAACTGTATCTGACAATCTTTGTTGTGAGCTGGGACCGCCCTGACCAAGAGTACAGGCCCCCAGCTGTGCTACAGTTTCCTCCTGAAGTTGAGTAGGGAGTTTGTTGCTTCGTTTCACTACTAGCTCCGGTCACCACCCTAGGTGGTGTGTTGGATTTGACACTGTGACACCCAAAACTGTCACATGTCACTTCCTATAGTAGGCTGGGTGACCGTCACCAGTAGACGGGAAACACCCGTTAGGTATTTATGTTATCTCTTTCTTTATCAAGACACACTTTACCGTTCTGATATCGCAACCCTTAACTCAGGGTTTATCTCTCTAGTTAAAGATATATTACTGCCGAACTATATATCTACCAACCCTCTCCCCCGCGGGCCGTCAACGGAACCACCCTAACCGATGCCGTACTTTTTGTGCAAGACTGCACGTAAGTAGGGCTGGGGCGCACTCCTGGACACACGTGCTGAGCCAGCGTAGCACGCACGGAAACTCCAACGGGGAAGTCATCCATATGCGACGTACGAGATGCCTTTTGAGCCCAAAATAGGACGTTGCTTTTCGTTGAACCAAAAATAATGCAGACATTTCGATCAAACAGCGGACGAGGCACTTTAACCAAGTTTTTGCTATCCTATTCCGGGTTCGCAGGAAGTTTTCGTGATCCATGCAAATTAGCTAAGTCCTGCATACATCGCAAGTCCAAAGGCGTTAGTAAGGTATGCGTAGCTCTGTCATCAGCAGTATGGTGCAACGCGCGTTACCGGAAGGACAGGGAAACGACCGAGGTTGATTAGCTTCAACGCAGAGGCGAGGACTCGTTCGTCGCCGGGGCTCAATATGGTCGAGACCAACTCCCGTTTGGCGTTCTGGCTGCTACGAGATTTCGCTGGCGCGTGATGTCCCTTCTCCTTACTTGCCGACACTTTCAGCGCCCGAGAAGGTCGGTGATCAGGGCCGAAAGTACGAAACTCATCGTCGTCTTCGTCCTCAGAAGAGCTCGCGAGGTGGTCCCGCCATCCGCGTGGGAAACCGTCACTGTCGGAGCTCGACTCGCTTGGGTCACACGACATGCAATAGAGATTTCGGTCGTTATCGATAGCCCAAGCCACATCTTTGATTTCTACGCTCCCGGCAGGTGCTAACCGCTTTCCCTCCTGAAAGGGTCCGTACGAAGTCTCAAAAACGCAGTTATAGTATCAAATGCGGTACTATACATTGAAAATGGCGTGCATAGCGAAAACTTTCTATAAGCCAACCCGCAACACCAGCGAAACAATAGTAAGGGTGCAAATGAAAATGCAGAGCAGTGCTTCGGAAGATTTGGTGCAACAATATATGTGGCAAGGCTTACCTCCTGATAATGCATTGATTTCCCACATGCGTCGCAGGTAGACATTCCACACGACAGCTGATTTAGGCAGAGGATTCAATAAAAAATGTTTTCTCTAGCACTTGTATTGATTTATTCCCGTTACTGTGACACCGGTTAGGGTGATTCTATGGTTTGGTGTCACGTCACGGAGTCGGTAGTCGGCCGACTATTTCTTTGATCACAACACGCTGATTGGCTAGGGCGACGTAGGTCGACGTCGGCCGACGGGCATGTCAGGCAATGCCACGCTCCAACTTTTCCGAGTTTTTGGAGTCGGCGAGTTGTAAAAAGGCCTGACATGCCTGACGTAAAGCATCTTTCGTCGACTTTCCGTCGCCTCATGCACTGTGCATCCTTCGATCTAATGGAGGCCTGATTTTTTTGACGGCTTTCGAGAGAGACGACTCTCTGCCGACTAAATCTACGTGCCACGTCGCGGGAAAAGCGACTCGCACCTTCTGTGTTTTTCAGCCTGATGTTGCGTCCCCGAGCACCGCTATCAAAGAAATAACTTGATATTTCTGCTACGGTGAGCCTATGATTATGATATTATTCCGAAGTTATAAGACCTATAACTTCGTAATGATACTTTTCATTGTGTTTTCCGTAGTGAACTTTTTTATTGGACATGATGAGCGCGTGCGTAAAGATCCCTGCACGTTTTCATCATTGTACCGCTATAAACGGGACAATTGGAACAAACGTTTTGCAGTCTCAAACTTATGAGTGTTCGAACAGCGTGCAACTCTCTCCAACACTTTATAAGTATGTAATGAAGTTAGTTTCAGTCGCTGTCTTGAGCATCCGCAGAAACGCGGATGCCCAAAACGCGTTTGAAGTCCGCAATGCGAACCCCCTTCGCGGCTTGCTCACATCCGCGAATACGGATGGAATAACGCCAAACGTGCTATCACGCAACGTTAACTTAACGGTTAACTTTGCGTGAAAACTTGGCGGAGACTCATCTCTGTACATCTCGCTACGCAATCGTTTAGTACCGCAAGGGTACTCACTCCCGGCGAGCATCCTAAAACGCGAAGTACGGCTTCTTTCGCTACGTTTCGAGTGTCAAACGACGCACATATCACAGTTAAACGAATGTTGTGATACATGTTGCGAAATTTGCAAAGTAATTGCCAAAATTCATGTGCGGACAGCAGCCCGACGCATGTTTCAAAGGGTCCTTCCGGGTCAACGCTCAACGGTGGGATAGTAGGCTTACCACACCGGTCAGATGAAAAATCGCACGGTCTTCCCGATTTCTGATGTGGAGGAATATTTCCTACGATTGGGAATCTACGTCATGTCGGGGAGGGCTTAATGGGAAAATTTCATTCTATAAACTGGTGACAGTCGTGAGTCGGCCGACGCACCGTGACGTGACGATGACGTGACACCAAACCATAGAATCGGTCTTAACCCCTATGGAGCGGACGGAATTTTTTGCCAAAAGCATCAGTTTCACAAATGTGCCGTTTTCACAGTATATGGTATCTTGGTAAGTGTGGGTGAATTGTTACATGTTCCATAACTCCTATACAGTGATTTTGATCTACAAAATACATTATCGCATGATATATACAGCGATATATCGGTGATATACAAGCCAAAAAACACGTTTTCCGGGAATCAAAAGTGTCAAAAATCAGTTCTCACAACCGCGTAATCGAGTATTAGGTTGCCCCACGACCATAAAACACTCGCCTTTACTAATGCCTTGAAATTGGTATTGGTGGCTGTGGTTAAACGCACTAATACATCGAAATATTCAAGCAATAAGGTAAAAAACACCAAAAAAAACAACGAAAAAACATCATTTGTCAAATGTTTTCCATACTTAAGGCCATATTGTATGTTTTCGGGGGAAATCGAACGTTGGGAAAGTAAGTATTGCCCATATGAGGTGCATGGCCATTTTATATGATAGTGGTCACTAAACCAACAAATCCTTGTCGATGAATGGCATCTACACCGCGATTTTGCACACTTTAAGATACTTTTGACCCAAATTCCATGGCTAGAAATAAGCAACTTTGGGGATTTTGTTACAACGAAATTGCCCTTGGGTAAGATATATATACTAAGTATATGTGTATAATAGATTGTTGAGTATTAGATATGCCTATTGCAATGGGGGTGCGAAGCTTGTATGTCCGATTCCTACAAGTGCTATCGGGCTGAGAAATGAATGCAAGCTTAGAGTTTGAAGTGGTTGTGACACCGTATACGGTACAAACCGCTCCATAGGGGTTAAACGGTCGGATATTTCCCCATACGATAGCATTTATAAAGAGCAGGGGTTGCACGCGGAGTGCACGCGGCGCGCTTGTACCGAAACATATGATACCCCTAGCCTACACTAGGTGTGTATCCTGTATGTGACACATTGACATGTTTTGCGACGATAGTCTCCGTCTGTCTAGAGTCTTGCAAAACATTGCGAAGATATGATTTTTCACAAGTTTCTAGGTTTTGCATGTGTACTTTATGGCTTTTTTCATTCGGCCGTAATAGGGCAGTCGTGTCTAATAATCGCGATTACAGGGCAAAACCGATCCTTGAATAAAACTCTTCCGCATATAGCACGCTTTGTCGAAGCTTTAAACATAAAACCCGTGGGAGTTACAGCCATTCTGAGCGAAGCCAGTCACGATATCACAACCACTTTTATGCACACGTACACACGACAGACGCTTGAAAAGCTTAGGTATTTCGACCCGGACAGCTTGGTGAAGCGGTATCATATTAGCTCCGCAACGAATGCTACGTGGCCACGGCTTCAGTTGCAAGCGCTCAACATGCGCCGCGCAATACCAGGCGTTGTTGCGCTCAAAAGGAGGATGAAGTGTGCCGCAGAAGCAACCGTAGTGATGAGACAGAGACCGGACATATACGTTAGATATCCATACACGCAGGACCTATTAAACGAAAGCAATTTGCGCAGATTCGTGTACGTGTCCGCGGATAATGACGAGGGCGGACTCAACGACCGTTTCGCGATAGGTCCGTTGAAGACAATGCTTCATCTATTGCGTTGGGACCGAACGATACGAAGAATGGAACAGAATAAATTTCCGTCGACCTTGTGCTCGATCGACCGACTTTGCAGCACTGAGCAAGTCTTCCTGATGCATATGCATCGACATGTGCGCTCAGTCATACGTCTTGACAATCTGAAGTTACAAAAAGAATGCGTGCATTCCACTTTGGAAGTGCCTTACGTGTGGGGCGATTGTTGACAAGCCGAACGCAGTCCATATAGAGAAAGGATGGACTCGCACGAGAGGCATTGTCGAATAAACATCACATGGCCTAATCGGAACATTGGGACACGTCTTCTAATAAAACCGTCTATCGGGTGTATTTGTGGATGAGTATGCTCGTGGCTGCCGATATCGTTTCTGGCGCCCCAAAGCGCGAAGGGTTTCGAGGATCGCTCGGATTGTGCTCTTTTTGAGGTCGGTATTCTGCTGATTCAGAACCGGGCAGCAGCGAAGTTACGGCCTGTTACACAGCAGGGGCTGACGAGGGTCTCACGTGCGTTCGACCGGGCGGTGGTTGACAGGGGGGTCCGGTATTCTGGCCGGTGGGGAGTTCAATTCTGTTGGAAGGCGGCGGCGGCGGCGCGGACTCAGGCACGGGAGTCCGCGGCAGAACGGCGGGTCCTCGAGCGGTTTAGAAGGCTGATGAAAGGGGGTATGGCGGCAGGGATGCTTCTTAACAAGCTGGGCGGGGATCTGACGGCGACAGTGCTTAGAGCGACTGAAGGTGGGCGTAACCGTATAGCCGGCTCGGGCGATGGGAAAGCAATGCCTACGACCGGCGAGTTGCTGGGGCTGATGGGTAAGCTTAACGGCTTGGCTCGTGGATTCCTCGACAGAAACGTGACGGTTGGCTTTGCTGTGTGCGCCACCGTGTATCAAGGCTAAAATATCGAGCAAGACGTTCCATTGCATGAGTTTCCACGATTTCAGCCAAAAGAAACTACGATCCCATACCATAATGCGTGGGGCACATCAGCGAGATTTGGCGAAAAGCTAGCGAATCTAAAGGCTCAGCAAGGGCGCCGCTCCTATACTCTCACAAGTCCATGAAATTTCCTTAAAACTGAGTGTTCACGATTTGCGTACAGATTGCCACTAGTTCGCCGCACCGTTCGCGCCATCTCCAAAATGTCCCCTACAAATTCATCTCAAGTGAGTTGTGGAAGTGGCCATGCATGTATCAATACGCCTTTACTAAATAGGAATCGACTAGCGTGAACATGGCGTGAGGTACAGCGACAGGATTATCCCAGCGGATGGTTGAGCCGTGGTTTATCAGCTATGGCAGCGAAGTTTCCCCTGGATTATTGGGGCAGACTTAATGTTTCTTTACTTTGGGTTTTGTTATCTTTCTTATGAGTGGCGGTATATTCCTGATGGTGACTGTTATTTCTTTTGAGTGGCAGTATACTCCTGATGTTGACTATGTTTTTTTCTGTCATGGTTTTACCTTTGTCACTTTGAGTTCTGGATTCCGAGCCGTTCAGTATCTTTGATTTGATTTAATTAGTAGGACTATATGTGGTAACCGGGCCCACACAGTGATTCATTATTTCTCCCTGACGAGTTCCAGGCAGGGAACGCAACTAATCTGAGCTATGCCAAAACAATTAATTCGTATGTTTATATAGCATACAGTTTTAACTTGTGGTTCTCTTGTATATACTGAAACGTATTATATCATAACTTAAACATAGCACGAACGTCGTAAGCGAACTAAGCAATGCCGACTGCTATGTGCTATATGTCCTATCTAAGATTCAAGATATATCATAATTATACAATTGCGTTGTCTATATCGCACGGCCCGTTATCAGCACCGACCGTGCATCACCGAGTGACTATGGTTATCTATCATCGGTTCATTCTTCTTGCTTTCTTATGAATATCGTAAATAGCTGGTCCCTTGCTCACATCTTGGCCACTCCTGAAAATACATGCATGAGAGTTAATCCTATCGTGGCCATGTATGACTCAGAATACACCCGGTCTTCCATACGAATCCGCAATGTTTCTTCCGATTCTCTTATTTCTTGTCTTTTCGGCTCTCATTCACATTTCACAACCTGTTTCATTTTGCAAATTTCCTGAAAATCTGTTCATGTTTTGTCTTTTATGCTCTGATACATAAGGTCTATTGAATATTATTCATTTTCGTGTACTTCTATACGTTTTGTTCACAGGACTTAAATGGATGCCATAAATGGCATCCACACTTCGTTGCACAGCTGCCCACAGTGACCTTTTGCCGGTAAAAAATTGCTCACTGCAGATACTAGTTTTCATCCACCCAGAAGCGCCTACTGACCGCTTCCCTCCCGTTGATGTGATAGCAATAATCACGCATATACAAGATACTTTTCAATGGGAATCTTCACATTCTTTGCAATGCGTTGGCATAACTCTTCCGTAATATTATAATAGTATTGACAAGCTCCACTCCATAACATTTGTCCCAACTCGATCGAGCAACTTGAGGGAAACGAGGGAGGATATCTGCAAAATACAACGTCCCAACAATTTTTTTAAAATCCTTCTTGGCACCTAACATAGTTTAAATGCAACCTCTTTATGACAGCTTGCTTGGCTAAGGTTAAGGCGCCAAGCGGACATCAAATCTCTTATTTTCACGAATTCGTAAGATATCTCTTACCTGAAACAATTGTTTGCAGGCCCAGACACCCTCATCGTTGAAAAAGAAGAGGCGGGTGGCAGCTTGGAAGCAGATGAATGAGCAAGCAAGGTGGGCAGGGGGTGGATTGCTGAAACATATGAAAACATGATATATGAGCAATCGATGTGCACGGGAGTCCTCACCTCCTCAGCTCACCTCTCCTCCCGCAGTGCGCCACCGCGTCGAGGAGGGACCTCAGGGGGCTTGACCCAATTGACCTCTCCTAGCCATGAAAACGAAACATTATTATTTTAGAATAGAAAAGGGTTCAGTTTATAATAGAAGTAGTACTAGGGAGGGGTCCACCCCCCTCTTCCCCCAAGTCTTTGGGGAGGGGGGGGTAATGTGATGGCCCCCGGGTCGTGCAGCCTCAGTTCTTAGTCTAGAGAGTCCAACATGAAATTTATTCCGATTTTTTTGGTATTTTCTATCCTAAAATTCTAGTTGCATCGGTTGTTTTGGCTTGTTTTGGCTTGTTTTGGCTTGTTTTGGTTATAATAGAACTGCGGATCAACATACAATTTCCACCTCAATCTTTTTGAACATTTTTGCGTTTTGTTGCCATCTGCAAGCGATGGGCAAGGGCAAGGGCAAGGGAAACGGCTTAGGATAGAGGCAGTTGCATATAGTTTAGGAGCATATGAAAATTAGTTTCGTTCGGAAATATGTTTCATGTGCTTCTAAACTCGCATAGATACTGAGCCCGCTGACGCTCGGGAAGGGCGAGTCGCAAGCATCTTTGAAGCTATCGAGTTTCAAAGATGCGTTTTGTATTTTGGGTGCGACTACCCAAACTACCAATCAGCCGAGCGCTTCCCGTTAGCGCGGGGTATTCAGCATCAAACTGTTGAATATTCATAAGGTTGCGACTCAGTATCCAAGCGCACAAAGGCATCGGGCGAGCGAGTATCTTGGACATGAACACGATTGTACAAGCCTTGTTTTGGGTTTGGGTTTGAATTTCTACCCAAACCCAAAACTGAGTAGCAGAATAGGAGTTCTCGTGCGTTTCAGCACGCGGGACTCTGCACAAATACTCATAACAATACAGTAATCACTCACTTTTAAGAAAACCCGACGTTAAGAAAGCAGCCAGCGTTTGGGGCAAGGGTAGGTATCGACGGTTTTCGAGCGTATCGATAGTTTTCGATAGGTCTCGTTTGGGTATCGATCAATAACAATAGGTTGGTATCACATATCGATCAATCTGAATAAGTTAGTTCAGGTAATCAATAAATAACAATAAATTAGTGATCACCGACAGTTATCGATCTATCGATATCTCCGCGATAAATGCCAAACTACACAAGTACGGATTCAAAACAGGGCTGCAAGCCAACACATCACGCTTGCAATCAAATCGAGTAAATTCAATGGTATTCATACTAGCCATTATTGAGTGTTCAATGTTCCCTCATTCAGTCTTTTCGACAGGCATGACTGCATAAAGGTGATCTCAGCGAGAAGGCTCTCTCTACACCAGTTGTAGTAGTTGGCACACCTAAAAGCTCGGATTGCGGTGGCAGGATCGATTAATCGATATCACGATACTAGCCAATCACTACTGGCTACTGCCCCACAGTACTTGTCATAGTACTTTCGAGCTCGAAAGTACTATGACAAGTACTTTCACGCCATAATTTTTTTCGGTGTCTTTTAAGGCTACAGTCATACTGCCCTTCATATTATGTTGACTTTGTGACCCAAACATGATTGTCTTTTGTGCCATTGGCCTCTAAACCACTTGTCGCCTTCCCACTGGATGCATATTGCCGAGGGGGTAGCATTTTTTGTTACATTGCGGTTTCCGCACTGGGTGTTCAAACAGTTGGCCATCTTTACGAATTTTTTTGGAGTAGCTCTTGGCGTGAGATTGCCCGGGCGACCACACATATCCAAGGGGTGTATGTTGGCCAATGATGTTTGTGGGTGTGGTGAGCCTGTTGGCGTGATGCCATTTGTGGTAATAAGTTGCGGGTTAAACCCAACCCTACAAGTGTGTTTACACAAATCAATCTCATGGTAGGTTGGGGTACACAAGAAGCATGGCATGGATTCTCCCAACGGGCACCCTTGTACCGAGTATCGCTCGGTGATGATGTATAACGATGTTGCGGACTACGAGACCCATTTTGGGGGACCCCGGTCGATGTCTAAGGTGCATATTTGAGTTATGAAGAGATGCCAGAGCCTAGCAGACATCGTACTAGTACGCATGCACAAGTAGCATACCATGGATTTTCCCAATAGTCACCCTTGTACCGAGTATCGCTCGGAGATGATGCACAACGATGTTGTGGACTACGAGACCCATTTTCGGGGACCCCGGTCGATGTCTAAGGTGCATATTGGAGCTTTGAAGAGATGCCAGGGCCTAGCGGACAGCGTACTAGTACGCATACACAAGTAGCATACCATGGATTCTCCCAACGGGCACCCTTGTACCGAGTATCGCTCGGAGATGATTTGTAACGATGTTGTGGACTACGAGGCCCATTTTTGGGGACCCCGGTCGATGTCTAAGGTGCATATTCGAGTTATGAAGAGATACCAGTGCCTAGCAGACCGCGTACTAGTACGCATACACAAGTAGCATGCCATGGATTCTCCCAATGGTCACCCTTGTACCGAGTATCGCTCGGTGATGATGTATAACGATGTTGTGGACTACGAGACCCATTTTGGGGACCCCGGTCGATGTCTAAGGTGCATTTTGGAGCTTTGAAGAGATGCCAGAGCCTAGCGGACAGCGTACCGGAATATCCTAGTTCACTAGATATCAGAGGGTCCCGAACTGTGTGGATAAACTGTGATAAGATAATAAACCCTAAGCTAGATATACCCGGAACGGTCTCACAACGGTCTCGGATACTAGCCTACCTGTGACACAACGTGTGTCACAGCACGAACCTATAGATCAGTCAGCGGTCCAGTGTTGGTCCTAGGGGTCTGTCATAGGGGCCTGCACCGGGACTCCCAGTCAGGGCTGCCTATACAGATTCCAGCACACCACCCCAGCACTGTGGGTGGTGACTGTCTAAGAGAGTCAGAATGTTAAGATAAGTTAGGGTAGGAGCTAGGGTGACAAACCTAACTGCTAATTCAACTGTGCAATTCTGATACACAAATTGAAACCCTCTAGCCGGCACAAGTGCAGAAACATACAGGCATACAGGTCCTGCTAAACTACTGAAAGGCACGGTGCCAGCAAGTCAGATTAACGGATATAAGGAGTCAAAGTAAAAGCTAATTGAAGACCATGTTGAGGTCAAAGCACACCTCAGCACACCACCAGAAGGTGGTGCACCGCCAGAACCAGAAATAAAACTACTCGGGGTCAAAGATCAGAGGAGCACCGTCACCACATTGATCACCGCAGCAGCCCGCAGCACTGCCCTCCAGCGGGTCAGCCGGCAGTAGCACTGCCGCAGCACCCAGGGAGTGCAGCACCGCATCCAGTGTGACGGGGTCCAGCTCGGAGATACCAGAGTAGATGCACAAGTCCCCCCTGCACAGCACAGGCTGCGGAGCAGCCTGACCCGATACCTGCACAGATCCGACGTCATTGGCCGCCGTGTAGGCGGCGGTCCCCACTCCCATGATAGAAATCAAGAGAATAAAGGAGAGCATAAAAGGCATTCCCCACAAGCCAGCGTGGGCAGGGAATCCCCACGGAGGCTTTCCACAGCCGTAGCTGCGGGGAGCACCGGCATGCCAGTCACCCAGAGCACCACCAGAGCTAGGTGCCTGGGTCGCAGGTGTAGATGAGAGATTTGCCGAGACGTCTGAAGCCCGTGGCTTTACCGTGAATGTGCCGTCGGCAAGGTCTTCATAGTCGTCGGTGTTGTAACCCGTGAGGTCAATGGGTTGGACGGCGGCGTGGTTCACGGTCTGAACGAACCCAGCGAACTCACCGTCCGCGTCCGCTGTGGTGGTCACCCGCGCCGATTGAAGTGGCGCGGGCTACACATCTTCTCCCTGCGAGACAGGCATAGCAGGGGCCGGCACGGCGGATGCCGATGCCGCCGCACCACCTGCCGGAACCTGCTCCTCCGGCGTGGCCACCGCTGCGGCGGGACCGCACACCAGAGCCGAAGCCTCCTGTCCGATGCTGGCAGGAGGCGGGAAAGATGCGTGAGTGTAATGCACCTGCGGGTTGGCCGCGGAGTGAACCTCCGCGGCAAGATCGTCGAGACGGCGGAGAATGTCATCTCCCTCGGAAGCCGGCTGCTGCTCAACGGTGAAGCCGTAGGCGGACACGTCGATGCCGCCCACCGCTCCCGCACAAAGCACCGCGGGTGGCCCGTACTCGGCTGCCGCACGTGCAAAGGACTCCGCCCCGTCGTCTGCCGCCTGCTGGAACAATGCACACATGGCGAGCGCGTGCATCCCCTCCGCGTCCTCCTCGTCGATGGGAACGCAGAATGCCGCGGCAGAGGTGGGCGGGTGTTGGCGCCCGCCCAACGGGCAGTCGCGGTAGAAGTGATACGCCTCACCTTTGCCCGCCTTCTTGCACCTACCGCAGAACGGCTTCGCCCGTTGATCGTCACGGTCGAACCCCACTGGTGGGGCCTTGTGGGTCCCCATACGGAATCCCCGCGGCTGCTGCCCCCGCTGCTGCTGCTGCCGCTGCTGCACCCGCTCCCGCTGTTGACGCACAACCGGAGCGGCTTCACCTTGCTGCCGCTGAACGAGCTCCTTGAGCTCCGTGATCTTCTGGAGAAGGGCGTCGTACTCGCTGCTGGAAAGGTGTGCGGAGACGCCATCCGCGCCCGTAGCCACCTTCCCCCCGCCCGTCTGCGCCCAAGCCTGGTAAATCTCCACAACCATGGAACGGAGCGAAACCAGTGACACATGAGCCAAGTCAGCGGTCATGGGATAGCGGACCTTCACCGCAGCGTAGAAGGTCGGGTCGAGCCGGGTGTAGAGGCTCAACTTCCTCGTGGCCTCGGTCGGTGTCCAGTCAGAAGCCCGGTTATCCCGCACTAAACGTTGTTCCTTAGCCAAGATCGGCTGCGGGTCAACGTTCGCGGGATAACGCAACGCGGCGTGCTCCTCCTGCTGCGACTCTCGTAGCGCCACCGGAACACAACCCTTGATGATGTCGACAAGGGCTCGCCGTCCATCTCGGTCAGCCGAAGAATCGGTACCAGTCAGCCAGACGAACGCGTTGCTGTGCTTCTCAACCACCAGGGCAAGGACGTCGTAGAGAAGCCCATTCACTTTGTTGACCACGGGTGCCAGAGGGTCGTCGAGGTCAAAGGTACACAGTTCCAGCCCGGCCGACTGAAACTCCGTACGCAGCTGCACCACCAGGTCGGACAGAAGGCCAGCGTCGTCCGTACCGCGAAAATGGTGTTTCTTGTCACCAAGAATATCCTCACGGATACTCTTGGCCCAAGCCCGATGGAGTCGCGCCTTGTAGATTTCGTCGACGAGCTTGGACTGCTCCTGCAGGTAACGCCTGACGGCCACGTCCTCGTCCACGTTCGATGCAGGGTTGGGTGTAGGAACAAAAGGCGTAGCCGCCGTCGGTGTGTTCCGCACCCCGTCGATCAACCTCAAAGAGGCATCGATGTCACTGTCCCTCGTGAGGGACTTCTTGGATCTTGTCGTCATTCCCATCTCTAGAAAAGCCTGAGGGGAGGCGGTACGCTGCAGCACGTTTGGGTAGGGCCGCGGAGAAAATGCGACGTCACGGACACGGAACGAGCGGTCGGGCCATGCTAGCGAGGGGCGAAGGAAGATGTCGTCGAAGTCAAAGGTGCCAAGGTCACCAGCCCAAAATACGGCAGCAGGCAGGATCAGAGCGAGCAGAGAACCGCGAATAGTGAACATTGCGACGACGAAACCCAATCCAAGCCGGCACCCCATAGCTGCGGCTCAAGTCGCTCACCGCAAGCCGCTCATCTCAAAATCTCCACTAATGCCCAAACGTGCAAACGCGCACCACCTCTCCGAGCGGCCGTTTAGCCAATCATGGCCAAACTAGCAAGTGGAATAAAGCGTGGATGGGGCCACGACCTACCGGAATATCCTAGTTCACTAGATATCAGAGGGTCCCGAACTGTGTGGATAAACTGTCATAAGATAATAAACCCTAAGCTAGATATACCCGGAACGGTCTCACAACGGTCTCGGATACTAGCCTACCTGTGACACAGCGTGTGTCACAGCACGAACCTATAGATCAGTCAGCGGTCCAGTGTTGGTCCTAGGGGTCTGTCATAGGGGCCTGCACCGGGACTCCCAGTCAGGGCTGCCTATACAGATTCCAGCACAGCGTACTAGTACGCATACACAAGTAGCATACCATGGATTCTCCCAACGGGCACCCTTGTACCGAGTATCGCTCGGTGATGATGTATAACGATGTTGTGGACTACGAGACCCATTTTTGGGGACCCCGGTCGATGTCTAAGGTGCATATTCGAGTTATGAAGAGATGCCAGGGCCTAGCAGACAGTGTACTAGTACGCATACACAAGTAGCATGCCATGGATTCTCCCGATGGTCACCCTTGTACCGAGTATCGCTCGGAGATGATTTGTAACGATGTTGTGGACTACGAGGCCCTTTTTTGGACTTTAATCGAAGTATCATAGCAAAATGTGCACTATATATGATTATATACGTTTATGCAGCAGAGGGCAACCCTACATTGCGCCGCAATTAGTCGAGTATCTGATATATTTCACGAACTTATAATGATTTTCGTGCACTTATAGGGTCTTAAGGATGAAAATTTCCCATCATTCACGACTTTTGATGATAAATGATTTTTTGGGGATTTTTCTAGTATGGTGACCCTGCAAAAGTAGTGGGTAATGATCAAAGTCATCAATTTTGAGTCGTGGATGCATGATATATCCATATGTGTGAAGGTTTCCTAGTCAAGTGGAGTGTATGTGCATGAAATATCATGTCATAACTCACATAACTCTAAGTAACGAAGAGGTTATGACGTTTTGGGTTTCGACAAGGAAACCCTGATTTTGGGGGCTATTTCTTTGCTCCAGCCTGCGCATACCCACGAGAAGAAAACGGCACGGCGAGCTCGATGTGTGATGGAGGTAGCACTAGGGTGTGCAAAACATCGAAGTAGATATCAATATTGATTTTTTGAGACCTTAATGTGCTCGGACCTTCGCTCCATGGGATCACAATCAGGGATGCGGTACGATGGAACTCGAAATTTTATAAGTAAAAAACATCCAAAAAATCAGTTTTTCTCACATGCGGCGATAGTTGCCATGGTTATGGCAGGATACCGGCATTCTCATGGGGTAATGCATGTTGCACAGTTCGAGTACATCCCAATGAAGAGTCCTATCACCCTATACGAATATATATGGCCATCTACCGAGCGAAAACACCTTCGTAGTCAAAGTACTTGTGATAGTACTTTCGAAATTAATTAATTTTCTGGTGTTTTATAGCATGAAAGCACACGCGATTTACTCACACCTAAAGTTGCTTGTAGCGTGCACTATCATTCAAAATAATTCAAAAGGGTCCGAAATGATTTTTCTGAGCTGTAACTTGACCCGTGGAACCTGTTGAAAAGGCCCCATAATGGTTTTACTAAAGTACTTGTGACAGTACTGGAGCGCGGGGCAGTAGCCACTACATATATTTTTTAATGATCGATCGATTTCGATAGGTGCACGCCGGGTATCGATCAATTTCGATAGGTGCACAATTCCTATCGATAAATAACAATATATCGATTAATCGATACTATCGCAACTATCGAATATCGATACCTACCCTTGGTTTGGGGGGTACCAACTCATAGTTGGTTGGCTTTTCTCTCGATGTGTTAAGAAATAAGAGAATACTAGCTAAAAGGGTGTCAGGGGGGATACCCAACTCGATGAGTACGGCTGGCTGGCCCAAAATCCCTGTTTTCTTAAATATGGGCGATTACTGTAATATGAGTTGTGCCCCCGAAGCTCAAGGTCTCGGATCTTGAGAACTCGCGAGACGAAAGTATGTCAACATCGTGCCTTTTGGGTTTGGGTTTGAATCTACCCAAACCCAAAACTGCCTCGCACCGCTTGAGTTCTCGCGTGTTTCAACGGACGAAACTTATCAGAAAAATTTATATCAGTATTGTGAACTTATCTTGTGAAGCACAAGGCGTGGGGTGAAGCATAGGTGAAAAAGATTGATATCCTACGAGACATGTCAATCAAACCCAAACCCAAAACTAATTTTCATATGCTCCTAAACTATATGCAACTGCCTCTATCCTAAGCCGTTTCCCTTGCCTTTGCCCTTGCCCTTGCCCTTCGCTTGCAGATGGCAACAAACCGCAAAAATGTTCCAAAAGATTGAGGTGGAAATTGGATGTTGATCCGCAGTTCTATTATAACCAAAACAAGCCAAAACAACCGATGCAATATAATTTTAGAATAGAAAATACCCCAAAAAAAAACGGAATTTTAGGGAGCTCGAAAATTTTATTATTTCTACTATGAAATAACCGCAGTACTACTTCTATTATAAACTGAGCCCGTTTCTATTATGAAATAATTGTACACCCCCATGAAAATGCCAAAGAGTCCACGCCCTCGCACCCCGGGTCGCGTGCCATTGTGCGTCGGTAGCGCGGCAGCTGGGCGGAGAGCTCTGACTGAGGCGAAGGTAGCGGTCCACGGTGTGCCGGTGCCATTCCCGCTCCGCCCACTGAAACTACCTGCGGTTCAGCCGCCAGTCGTCCAGGTCCCGGTCCCGAGAAAAAAGCGGTCGGCCCGCTCGTTTGCCTCGATTCCGATGTACCTCGCCTGGAGCTCGATGTCGTTTAAGTCCAGCAGGATCCACAGGCGCCGCACAGAGCACAAAGTGCAGCTCCCTGAGTGAGATACAATCTCGCCGGAGGAAATTGCCAGATACACAAACTGGCAGAGCCCCGTGAACGCTGCCAGCTTTCGAGTTGGGAGCCACCTCCGCTGTCGCGACGCCTCTCTGAGAAGCGTCTTGCACTGCAACGAATGTTAAAGCTCGACAAATGTTATGCATATTTCCGATGTACAATACCGGCTTATTATGTGTTATATACACATATATATGTATACCATCCAGCACTCGACAACTGCATCATACTGCAGCTAGTCTTCAAAAGGCATCTATATTGTACCACATTATACTTTTGTGCCCCCAGCATTCGGCATATGTGGCATGGCAAGGGGAATGCCCATCTCATCTCTTAGCCATCGCCGGTAGTATTTATCCACATTCTTCCACTTCCAGTCTGATGGTTGTGTATACAGATGTTGCACCGTAATTGCAGTTTTTCAGGATTCCTCGCGTCTCATACCTGCCCTCTTGAAGCTTGATGGCGACTGATTTTTTCCGCGTATATTTTCCCCTTGCACTGCATGCTCGTGTTATAATGTTTGAGACCTTAGCTGGCGTCTTCTTCAGTCGCTTGATGGTATTATGGATGGTGATTGCACCTTGAGTGTGTGTGTGTGTGACAATTTCGCGGTTGTCGTGTGGTCATATATGGCTTTCACTGTGGCATTCAGAGACACATCGAGTCGCTTCAACGAAGAAGATGAACGGTCACGGGAGAAGCATGCCCGATGCGCACCACTCCCATCGTTAACAATGGCAATAATGCATTTACGCCGTCAACAAGTGCAATTCCCCAGGACTCGTGCAGGAAGTCTCTCACTAGGTGGCATGTCGGAACAAGCCGGTACCCCCACACAGATGATGCGGCCCTTTTTCATCTAGCCATTGTGAACGAATCCTCGTCGTGACATTTTGCTCTTTTTCCAAACATGGCGGTTGCACATTATTTTGAAAAGTTTCTGTATCAGCGGTGTGAGCAATCTTTTCAAGACACCTACATGTTTTACGACGGTGAAGCTCGAGTGCTCCGATTGGCAAGTGTTCACGGATTGAGTATTCTCATCATTAGCCATGCTCATTCGTCATGCGTACGAGTTATTCAGATGTAGGCACCATGTAATCATTCAGTTCCAGTTTCAGGTAGTCCCCGCCGTCAGTTCTTTAGTCGCACGATGCGCGCTACTCGGTGTCAGCGCGACACATGCGCGTTGGTGGTAGTAACGTGTGAGCATCTGCTTGAGTATGAGCGTCAGCGGGGCTGCACCCCCGCTATGCGGATGATTGTTATTGAAGGACGAGCCCTGAATTTTCGACTTTCGGGCATTCGTGAAGCCTATATGGCATATCGCCTAGGAGGGGTCTGCCCGCCTGCCCACCCGCGCCCACCAATTTTCCTAAATAATGCATAGGGGGGCAATCCCCCTCCCCCACACACATACTAGCAACACGCATGTAACTATATTATCTTATCTCCCCCCTTCGTGGAGCAAAGTTTTTCAGCCTCTATGATTATTTCGGTTTGACTTGACGTTGTTCGTGGAACACTAGTATATTTGTCCGCTAGTGCTGTAGTGTACCACCTCACAATGGGGGTTACACCGAGATATGACCACTGTCACAGTATGACAGCTCATAACTGACTAGTCAGACTCTCGGTATATATGTGTATCAATTTATCAGTTCTGGGCTTTTTGCCCAACACGTTCGGCTTGTCGGTCATCTCCCTATATTGGATATTCGGTGCTATATCAGCAGGTTGGGTGCTTCACTTCACGCATCGTTATTTCATGAGTGCATGCTGATGAGATGGGAAGCGTGGGGCTGCTGCTCTCGCTTCCATCTTTCGAGCCGAGTAGCCCAACCACGTGTGTCTCGCCCTATACGGAGCGTACTGCGGCATCTAGTTAGATAGACCTCACCTGACGCTTTGTCGAGTATATATAGTTCAGCTAGTAGGATGATGTGTTTGAGATTTGCCTTGCAGATGAGCAGTTGGAGTCGTTGAATAACGGGCTTGAGCTTGAGGCGCTGGCTAGGCGTCTACTTTCGCTTCGGGATTTTGAAGCTTCACGGTCGGTTGCTCTATCGCATGTTATTGTTGAAGCCTCCTGCTGAAATCTGTATAGGCAGCCCTGACCGGGAGTCCCGGTGCAGGCCCCTATGACAGATTCCTAGGTAGCCAACACTGGACCGTGACTGATCCGTAAGCCTGCGCTGTGACACACCGAGTGTCACAGGTAGCTAGACTCGAGACCGTTCCGCGACTCCGTGACCGTTCCGGGTATATCTAGCTTAGTAGGGTTTATTTCTTATACGAGTTTATCTATATTGGTTCACTGACTGTCTGATATCTTGAACCGGGATATTCCAGTAGGTCGTGGACCCATTCCACGCTATATTCCACAGCTAGTTTGGCCATGATTGGCTAAAGCAGCCGCTTGGAGAGGTGGTGCGCGACGGCGCGTTTGGGGACTCACGGGAATTTTGAGATGAGCTGTTTGCGGTGAAGCGTCTTTGAGCCGCAGCTATGGGGGTTCGACCTGGACCGGGCCTAGTCGACGCAGTGTTCATTTACGGTATTACGCTTGCCCTGATCCCGCTTGCTGCCGATTTTTGGGCTGGTGGCTCGAGCACCTTCGACCTCGACGACGTCTTTCAGTGCCCCTCGCTCGCATGGCTCTACCGCTCCTTCTTCCGTAACTGTGGCGTCGCATCTTACCCACGTCATTACTCGAACGCGCCCCGGCGTACCACCTCCCATCAGGCTTTCAGGGTTATGGGTGTTACCACCAGAGCAGAGAAGTCCCTCACGAGGGACAGCGACATTGACGCCTCGCTGAGGCTTATCGACGGGGTTCGGAACAGCCCGACGGTGCGGACACCGACTGTTCCGACCCCCAACCCTGCTTCGAACGAGGACGCCGACGTAACACACTATTCGATGAAAATGATATTCTCATGTGAAAATGGTATTGCCTTATTTACCTCATGATAGGATTAAAAAGCCGCATTTTAACAGTCAAGAACATGCAAGTGCAGGTTGTGCATTAGATCTAATGGTTTTTATGGTACAAATTGAGGTCAAATGCACTTTTTCGAAATCTAGGAGGAGTGAAAACACAAAGAACTTTTGACTCAGAATCTATATACACGTTATACACATATTATTTACATGTTTTTTTTCGTCTTGCTTTACGCGTCCACTTCAGGTGCTACCGCTACCGCTACGCAATTATCAAAAGCTTCGTCTTCATCGGAATCATCCGATTCATTCAAGTCACCTAGGTCCTTGCGCGTGCGTTTGGATTGTTGTGCAAGCAAAGCGACGACTATCTGCGCGTATTGCTCGTTCGGTATACTCCGTTCGGGGTCTTTCGCATCCACATTCCATGCCAGCACTATTTCATTCTTATCGAAAGTCTCGGTAGACGGTCGGTGCCCCGGTGGCGCTGCGAAAGCTCCTGGGTGACTCGCAAGCTGCTTGCCGAGGTGCTTCTTCTTGGTGTCGGTGTGCTTTTTGGGTTGGAAATAGCGATATAGCAGCTGTTGAGTTGACGGATAGCGCGCCTCCACCTTCACCAAGTACAACGGATCCGACCATTCGCTTCGCTTCAGTTGTACGCGGAAAGCGAACTTGTCGTTTTCAGATTCCACCGCGAGAGCCACTGCAAAGCTGCCGACTGTCATCTGGCCGTAGGTGACCTCCCACTGGGCGTTGTCCACGTACTGCTCTGCTCGCTTTTGGGCTCGACCTTGGTGTTTCCGTTTACCGTTGTACACTTCTATCGGCGCTCGATCAATTCGGCGTTGGATGCGCACCGGTATAGCGGGGACGGCGGCAGCCCCGGCAGCTTCTATCGCCAACGCGGGCGCCTCTATCAGTCGAACCAAGGTGGCATTGCGCTCGATGGCCATTTTCTCGGGATGCTGGAAGGGTATCGCGGGCGCTTGACATTCTCCACCAGCAGTTAGGTGGCGCTGTTTTTCGATGACATCCTCGCGCCAAAACTTTTCGTGCACCTCCGTGAGCTTTGTGCCCAAAATGTCCTTCAACGCCTGTAAGGTATGCTCAAGCTTTTCGATGCCTTCTTCGGTAAAAGGAATCGGCTTGATGTATCCAGGCCCCGCGACAGGGGGTGTAGAAACAAGCTTTGGCAATGGAGTCTCGGGTAACCATTTGGGTGAAATGGAATACTGTTTGTACTGCATGCCCACTTCGCCGTGCTCGTTCTTCTTGAACTTGAAAGCCTGCTGTGCCAAAATATTGTGGCAATCGAAGACGTGACCATCAAACCAAGAGCTGAAGTCGAAGATCTTCTCGGTGTGCTCGCATATTACACCATCCGTAAAGCATTCTTGTGCGACCTCTATCATCTCGTCGAGCGTCCAAGCTTGCTTGCGTCGTAGACGCACGGAGAAGCGTGAAAACATCTGGTCAATGTTCTCGTGCGTATGTCCCACCAACAGAAAGTTGAGTTTCACCTTGCGAAAGACGTCCGTGTGCACCAGCCAAGCTGCGCATGCCAACATCAACTTGCTCTTGTTGGTGCTCACATTGTCAAGCTGTACATACAATACTTCCGGCATCGGGTATGAATTTTCCCCGTCCCCGTTGCGTCGATGCTCTTGAATGCGGAGGATATCCCGGTGCAAAATGTTGACAAGGAAGTTCGCATCGTCCTTGAAGTTGGCGTAGTTGAAATCCATGAAGCGGCCCACGTTCTCGATCATGCTCCCCATGTTGTGCACGTCAAGGAAGTCCTTAGAGTCCAGATGTTTAGGGATACGTCGAAAGTGTGGCAGTCGGGTGGTCCACTGCGTCATGCCATCGATGATCACCGAGGCATACTTATGCCAAGTTTTGTTCATGGCAATACTCTTGGTCATATTCGCTTTACGACCATGTTTGTAGAACTTCTGGCGCTCCGCTCGTGCGATTGCATGATGTTTGTTGAGAGGCCCGTTGTATTGCGTTGTGCATGATACACAAATTCGGGTCAGTGAACAAATTACATAAGCATATAAACACATCACAAAGCTATTCATGAATATTCACCTTTTTGAGATTTGGTTAAGCCTTCCTTCAATAACTTGAAGGACGCGCAAACATCGCAGTGAGAAAATCGGTTCACCGATGGAATCTTGAGCCACTTGCTGCAATCTTCTTCAAATATTTTGTACCAGTAACTGAGAGAGAGCTTTTTGCTCTCCTCATCCTCACGCAAGCCCTCGATGTACTCGTCCCACAGCTCTTCGATGGTCAATCCATCCGAAAGGTGCTTCTCGGGTTTGTGAGGTTGGGGTTGTCCGTATTCGTCCGCGTATTTCTCGAGCCATGCGACGACCGACTCGCGTTTCAGGGAAATCTTGCGGTTGTCCTCCTCGTACGTCAATCCATGAACAAACGTGTGTCGGCCTCGAGCACGCGTGTCCGACAGTCGTGAAGATACCCGTAGCTGATGCCGTAAGCCATATAGTAGAACTTAAAGCACACCTGTTACAAAACAAAAGACACCGTCACTAAAAAATTATTAACAAATTATCCAAGGAAACGCATAAGGGTTTTTATAGGTTGGCTGGATCTAAGACGCTTGGGAGACAACCCCAGCACTGCACGTCTGCAGGCGGGACGGCCGTCGCGTGCTCGTCAGCACTCTCCAAACCATGCCTTAAATCTGCGCAACCTACACCCTTAGTGGGAATCGAACCCACGAGTGCGAGGTTCATAGCCTAGCGCCGTACCAACTCGACCAACGCGTCGCGAATGTACTTTATGAAATTTATTTAGAAATTTATGATACAATATTCCACATTCCTGTGATGAACAAGATTACACAATCTATCACAAGGTCCAAGAAAAATTTCGCTTTGACCAGAGGCCGTTCATTAGCTAATGAACGGTTCCCGCAGCCAAAGTGTCTATTTGTGAGTCGCGCTTTGGCCAGAGGCCGTTCATTAGCTAATGAACGGTTCCCGCAGCCAAAGTGTCTATTTGTGAGTCGCGCTTTGGCCAGAGGCCGTTCATTAGCTAATGAACGGTTCCCGCAGCCAAAGTGTCTATTTGTGAGTCGCGCTTTGGCCAGAGGCCGTTCATTAGCTAATGAACGGTTCCCGCAGCCAAAGTGTCTAATTGTGAGTCGCGCTTTGGCCAGAGGCCGTTCATTAGCTAATGAACGGTTCCCGCAGCCAAAGTGTCTAATTGTGAGTCGCGCTTTGGCCAGAGACCGTTCATTAGCTAATGAACGGTTCCCGCAGCCAAAGTGTCTAATTGTGAGTCGCGCTTTGGCCAGAGGCCGTTCATTAGCTAATGAACGAGTTCAAAAATAAACATACCTGCTTCTTGGCCAAAAAGTATTTGAAGTCGAATTTGTCTTCAGATCGTAAGCTGTTTTTTAGCAAGTCTTTCACGAAGTATTCCTTCCTATCTTTTTGCGACATGCTGAAAATATTTTCGCGAAAAGACTTAATATCTGCCGATGAGAAAGATAGGCAGCAGTGCGACTTGCAATTGCACTTAATGGTTTCTGCCATTGATATACTGTCAGCCTGCAAACGTCGCTGCTTGATACTAATTACGCATGTATATTTATGCTTGCGTATGTCGGATTCGTACGGTTTGCGCACAACAATCTGCTTGTTTACTTCACCGTTTAAACACCGAACAGGGTCTTCATTAAGCAAGTCTAAACTTGTCTCTGAAAATTCTGTATCAAGTCTGCTTTTTATCTCTTGTAAGTCAATTTCGCGCAAAGCGCGTGTCCCGGAAACGCGTAAAGAATTAGAGCTAACTTCCGATCTAGACGTCAAAGGCGCGTTCCAAAGGACCAATTGCGTATTTGCGCTCGGGGCTATGCTTGGAATTGGCTCATGATCAAAGAAGTCAGCCCCTATTTCCATAGAATCTTCAATAACTATTCCCGGGCACGGTTTGCAGATAATCTCGCAACCCTCATCAAAAGGAATAGAAAACACATTTTCGTCAAAATTAGCCGTCATTAGCTTATGAAGCCGTTTATTACGTTCTGAAAATGATATGGACTTGCGAGTCAACGGAGAATTTCTATCTTTTTGGATCGATCGATTCTCGATTTCAGCGCAAATGACACCAGGATATCTTTAAATCATATCCTTGATCTGAACAGACCGAATCAGGAAGCGACAGCAAATGTCATTTTTGACAAAAATTGTCATCGATATTTGACATGTCATTTTTAGCCGCCAGAAATGACCTACAATATTTTGCTAAAGTTACATCACTTTTTCAAAGTTCCTTCACACACACCCCTTTCACAGTTGACAGCCAATTTCTCTCATTTCAGTATGGCGACAGCAGAAACATTTCAAGCACTAAGGGAACATCATATTTTTCAGCAATATCTTGGCAACAAGTGGAGCATTGTTAGAACGCTTCAAACCGACAATCCTGCAGACACCTCGCAGTTGATAATCCACTCAGATGACCCAAACGAGAAGACTGAAGAAATGTTTTACAATTTTCCCCAAAACACCTCTCCGACTGTAAATGCAGACGGTAGCCTCCTTCCAGAAAAACGCGTAGCGTATAGTATAATTGAAGGCCAGACTCCAATTCTGTATTTCGTCGCTCTTAGGAACAACAAGCTTACTGTAATCGAACTGGACAGCGCAAACTTTGAGGAAGCCCTGAGCCTTCCAAGGCACACGAATCGGCTTTCGGCTTATCAAAATTTGAAAAGTAGGGCAGAACAAGAAGGAAAAAGCAAGGAATTCTTTATAGCGAGCTATGTAAACACGGCGTGGAAAGCGTCGATTACAGCTCCTTTCTGGCAAAGCAGGAGGCCAGCGCCAGTGATCGATGACCTCGGACTTGGTGGCGAAATACCTGTTGTACAGCCTACGGTACGTCCCTTTCAAGCCCTGAGCCTGGACCGGGGCGGAAGGCGTTCATTAGCTAATGAGCGCTTTTCGCCTGGAAACGCGCGCACTGGGCCTGTACCGGGGCGGAAGGCGTTCATTAGCTAATGAACGCTTTCGGCCTCGAAACGCGCGCCCTGCGCCTGGACCGGGGCGGAAAGCGTTCATTAGCTAATGAACGCTTTCGGCCTCGAAACGCGCGCCCTGAGCCTGGACCGGGGCGGAAGGCGTTCATTAGCTAATGAACGCTTTCGGCCTCGAAACGCGCGCCCTGAGCCTGGACCGGGGCGGAAGGCGTTCATTAGCTAATGAACGCTTTCCGCCTCGAAACGCGCGCCCTGAGCCTGGACCGGGGCGGAAGGCGTTCATTAGCTAATGAACAGTTTCCGCCTCGAACGCGCGCCCTGAGCCTGACCGGGCGGAAGGCGTTCATTAGCTAATGAACGCTTTCCGCCTCGAAACGCGCGCCTTGAGCCTGACCGGGGCGGAAGGCGTTCATTAGCTAATGAACAGTTTCGTCTTGTCCCAGGCTGCCAGGAGAACGGCAGTGGAGCTTGCTGCCCAACGCGCCCTTCAAGGACCTGGTGGCTCCAGAGCGTTTACTGGAGCGGGCGCTAATGTGGATATGTCTCAAGTGGCCACCCCATCTGAGGCAAGGAAGGCAGCCGAGGAGGCTGCACATGGGTGGCACGCTAAGCTGAAAGTGGAGCATGCAGCAAAGTTAGAATATGAGGAGAAAGCTGAGCTGTGCAAGAAAATCGAGATGGAGCACCGGTGGCCGAATCCGATGGATTTCGACGAGGCGGCGGAGCAAGGGAGTGTGTTTCGTCTCCCCATTAAATGCCTGTACTACGCGAAGGGGTACGAGGCCTGCCGGGATCAAGAGAGGGGCTGGGTGAACGAGAGGACAACTCCTCTGACACGCGACCATATGGGGGTGTGGCCCGTAGGATGTATGTGGTTGTTTCGGGTCGGTGCGGCGGACCGTGGGCGCATGTGGGTAGGGCACACTGAATATATATGGTGCGGTGTGAGGACAGCTCCTTTGTAACAACCCTAAAATTAAATGTGTGTAACAGGGGTGTAACGTACCTCCTAAAAAACACTTTACGTTTATATGGGTATTAAATGCAGTTTTGCTTAAAAATCTTTGCAAAAACGTTATACTGCTTATTTTTTACCTGTATTAGGGTTACTGATATCAAGTAACACCCTAAACACTGTAATGAGTAACAGGGCCACTGTAACTATATATGCCCAAAAATGCCAGTTTTATTTCGAAAAACTTCGTTTTTTAACATTATTATATCTTGTTGGGAGCTCCTGAGACTATTGTACGCTCAGATCATCAGCCACTGGTTTATTTCCAGACCAAATCCACACTGAGCCCCAAACAGGCACGGTGGTTGGATGAGCTCTCTGAGTACAACTTCCGTATAGAGCACATTGCTGGCGAGAGGAATAAGGTTGCAGACGCACTCACGCGTATCTCTACACTTTTTGAACTTACTGATTGTCTTCAACACATGGACATCAGTGAAGTCAATCCATCCGCAGATCCTACATTCATTGCTCTTTTATCTTCTTCATCAGCTCATCAGCTACACGACATCATTATATCCGAATATGATCGTGATACATTTGCACAGACTATTTTGGCTAAGCCGACATCATCGACTTCATCACAGTCAGTCAGCAGCTACAGCTTCGAGCTCATTCAGGGGTTGATCTATCGTAAGACCATATATGGCAGACAGCTGTACATTCCACCAACAACTAAAGTCCCCACAGATGACGGTGAGATCACACAACTTCGCCACATTCTTCTTCATGAGTGCCACTCAGCCACTATTTCTGGTCATGTAGGCAAAAATCGCATGCTTCATCTTCTGCGTAGCCGGTATTATTGGCCAGGAATGACAACGGCAGCTATCAAATGCATTCGGGAGTGCCCCGTTTGTCAGCGCCAGAAAACGAGGCGACACAAGCCTTATGGTCAGGCACACATACGATATTCTGTGCCTAAGACAAAATGGCTTGATGTATCTCTTGATTGGATCACCGATCTGCCTATCACCACTAATGGGCACGACAGTATATTTGTGGTAATGTGCCAATTCTCTCATCGTTGTCATCTCATTCCCTTCAGCATGACCTGGACAGCTCAGCATACTGCTTCTATATATATGCAGCATATCTTCAAGCTCCATGGTCTTCCGAGGAACATCATCTCAGATCGAGACACCAGATTCACCTCTACATTCTGGCAAACACTGTGGAAATCTACTGGTACGAGATTGTCCATGACATTGTCACACCATCCACAGTCGAATGCTGCCAATGAGAGAAGCCATGCCTTCATTGAGGACATCCTCGGGTAAATTTCAGATTGTTGATTCATGATTTGATTTCACCATCCTCTGGTTTACAAACTGATTAGTAGCATTTTCATTTTCAGGTGTTGTTGCAATGATACTTCAGCCAATTCGTGGGAGGACAAGTTGCCTCTAATGGAGTTTGCAATTAACAATACCGTTTCTGCATCAACTGGTTATTCACCATTTTATCTCGACTCGATGGCGCAACCACTCTCGCCTCATGATCTGGTTATTACTATTCCGCCAGAAGCTCCTATTCCAATACAAGAAGCTATTCGAGATCATTTTGACCAGTACTCGGCTGTTCATGCCAACGCGGTAGACAACATTTTCCGAGCAGCAGAAATTAGCCAAGCCAGATTCAATAAGACTCACATGCCTAAGCAGTTCGCAGTCGGGCAGAAAGTTCTTTTACGGACCGAGTTTATTCAATGGACTGGTTTGACAGAGGCAGGCAGACACTTTAAGCAGCCATATATTGGGCCGTTCACTATTTCCAAAGTGCTTAGCCATGGACGTGCATACGAGTTAGATTTCGGAAAACTTGATATCCGTATTCATCCGGTACAGCCTGTTTCCAGATTAGAGCTGTACAACGACTCGATTCAAGCACCTTTGCCTCTGCCACAGATGATCACCGAAGAAGGGCAACCACTATTTGAGATATCACATATACTCTCGGATAAGTTCACTAGAGGTGTCAAATACTATTTAGTACGATATGCAGGCTACGGTCCTGAGCATGACACCTGGGTCAAAGCCACAGAGCTGACCAATGCAGCAGACATTATAGCTGCCTATGAAGGCTAAACATTATATTAAGCCTTATGCCCTTACTTCTTGTAATATATACTAATACATGTCGATCATCTATACAACCTTGCTCTTAATGTTTATCATTATGTTGCATTGAAGCAGGAATTGATCCTTCCTTGCTAAAGGTGTAGTGAGCCTTGTTCAAAATCATACCCTTGCACAGATACGCACACATGCGAGATATCATATCTGTGGATAAATAAAAACTGCTAAATGCTACCTTTGCCAAAACCGTGGTTTGTCATCGGATTCTTGGCCAGTCATCCGAAACTACCGGAGATATCGACTGAGGTAGACGGAGTTGTGATCCTAAGTTGTGCTTGACAAACATGACTAAATAAATTTCACATTAGTACGTGGCGAATTCATTCTCACTCATCGCGATAGATGTTCGTCAAAGCGTGCGTACTGGACAAAAATATTGAGGAGTTGAGCAGACCGGTTAAGGATTATAAGTCCAATTCCGTTAAGGCCGCTCCGTTTGCATTAAAACAAGCCCCTTTGTTCGTTTATTATCGAAATCGGGCTCCCCATCACCGCCTAGGATCCTCCAAAGTAGCTTAAGGAGGGGAGGAAGAGTTGGGTGCACTATATCAGGCCGAGAATCGTTCGAATATAATTCGTTATAATCGCGGGATCATCGATCGCGCAAAGGCGACGACGGCTAGCGCAAATAATCCGTAACGTAGACTTCGGATGCTTTGAATCGTCTAGCACATACATGATAACGTGTGGATCAATCAGTAATCCAGCGTAGGATTGTATCGCGAAAACGCTCTTCATTGAACCTTGGAACGTCACTCAACGATACGATTTCCGGAAAGGTGGGCTGCATCCTAAGGACTGTATGGCTAAATGCTTAAGGTGAGGGACTAAAGTGGACTCAGTTCCCCCCAATAACCTAAAAACACCATGAGGGACGCCTCAAATCGGTGTAAGAAGATTGGTACCAGCAAGAAGCGACAACAACAAAGACATCAAAGACATATACAAAGGTATGCCCGTTGTGAGGTCACAACTCTCTTAAGAGGGGAGATCTGTCAGGGTTATGACCGATGACACACGTGTCATACCTGTCATACATGTCATACCATGTCATGTCATATATTATTATGACAGTCGGTCGTGTCATATATTATTATGACAGTCGACAGTATGGTCGATCATGACTGTACAGGTCGAGTCGCGTCAAACATACATTTATGACAGTCGTCAGTACGGTCGACGATGACTGTACATGTCGCCAGATGATTATGTCATATCATCAGGCATCCCTGTCATCGAGAGTTCGTATGTTGAACTCGAAGATGGCAAAGCAAAGATACATCTTGGAAACAAACCAAGAACCATCTTTAGCTTCCAGCATGCGCGGAACTCGCATGTGCAGCATGAACGAACTAGTCGTTATTACCATGCTGGTCGTTCAACCTACGTCTCGGGTTCACAACCCAATGGCGGTACCATCTAAGATGATGGGTGACGTAGGTATAAAGTGAGGAAGCGTTGTGCTTCAGCAGATCTTCTACGGAGACTGCAACTCACAACCCGCTATACTGTTACACTTGTGTGTGTCGTTCAACAGCACAGTGTTTATTTGATATACTGTATAATATTTGTGGGCTCGCATATCAGCCCTAACAATATATCTGAAATTATGAAAATTAGCCGAAAAGAGCCCGAAACATACGAGTTATCGGGCAAATGAAGATCATTTCTTCATTCAAACAACTTGTTGTGCCTTAGATAGGTTGTGGTGAGGTAAGGCAACCTTCAAATCGTCGCAAAGATGACATTAAACCGTAGGCGTAAGGCTATTTGAGCCAAAATAGGCCTAAAATGCGGAAAACATCCCGAAAACAGCGGTTTTCGGGCCATATTTCTCAAAAAATGAAAAAAAAAAATTCAAGAACCATATTTTGTGTGACACTTGGATATGTTGTGGTGGGGTAAGGCAACCTTCAAATCGTCGCAAAGATGACATTAAACCGTAGGCGTAAGGCTATTTGAGCCGAAATAGGTCTAAAATGCGGAAAACAGCCCGAAAACAGCGGTTTTCGGGCCATATTTCTCAAAAAATAAAAATAATTTCAATAACCATATTTTGTGTGACACTTGGATATGTTGTGGTGGGATAAGACAACCTTCAAAACTTCGCAAACATGACATTAAACCGTAGGCGTAAGGCTATTTGAGCCAAAATAGGTCTAAAATGCGGAAAACAGCCCGAAAACAGCGGTTTTCGGGCCATATTTCTCAAAAAATGAAAATAATTTCAAGAACCATATTTTGTGTGACACTTGGATATGTTGTAATGGGGTAAGGCAACCTTCAAAACGTCGCAAACATGACATTAAACCGTAGGCGTAAGGCTATTTGAGCCGAAATATGCCTAAAATGCAGAAAACAGCCCGAAAACAGCGGTTTTCGGGCCATATTTCTCAAAAAATAAAAATAATTTCAAGAACCAACTTTTGTGTGACACTTGGATATGTTCTAATGGGGTAAGGCAACCTTCAAAACTTCGCAAACATGACATTAAACCGTAGGCGTTAGGCTATTTGAGCCAAAATAGGCCTAAAATGCAGAAAACATCCCGAAAACAGCGGTTTTCGGGCCATATTTCTCAAAAAATAAAAGAAATTCAAGAACCAACTTTTGTGCGACACTTGGATATGTTGTAATGGGGTAAGGCAACCTTCAAAACGTCGCAAACATGACATTAAACCGTAGGCGTAAGGCTATTTGAGCCAAAATAGGCCTAAAATGCAGAAAACAGCCCGAAAACAGCGGTTTTCGGGCCATATTTCTCACAATTTTTTTTTTCAAAAACCAACTTTTTTCGTTGTCTTAGAATTGATCCCTTAATTTCTAGTGACTTTCAAAACTTCCTAACGTTGAATTATGCATGTGACCACTTTGTGACGGCATAGGGAAATGCGACGGCTCGAGCGTCCATCTAGTCTTGCATTATTCCATGCGACTGTGGGAGAAAGCAAGCTTTATATGACCATGGGTTATATGGTCATGACCGAAAGCTCATCACCGAATCACGCTGTCAACGCTCAGCCGGTTCAACAACAATGGTGTGGAGGTGCGAGGTGGGTTCCTGCTGGAGGTGGAGCTGTGGAGGTGGGTTGCTGGCGAGCAAAAGAGAAAACGAAACGCGAAATCGTGAAAGCCAGCTTTTTATGGCTACGGAGTTCGGTTTGCCGAGGTTGTGCAAATTCCCTAGGATGGATCGAGTCGTAGCTTAGGGGCGGGTTTGTACACCACGAGCGAATCTTAGGAGCGAACGTTTGGACTTCGCCAGAAATCGCCGGCGAAACGAACGTGACGACGCTCGCGTCGCGCCTTCATGAGGTCAGGTCGCGATTTCAGTAGGTCACGATGCCATGACCAGGTCATGACATCCTTCCCACCCACTGTTGATTAGGCTTTATCTGAATTAGTCGACCCTATCTTGAACCGCATCAGCTTAGCTAGTTAGCTTGCAGTCGCGGCTGCAAACCAAGCTGATGCGGTTGCGGATGGGGTCGATCAATAGCTCAAAAAAAGGCATTCGCCTTGTGAATACACTTATATTCCTTACGAACGTCGAAAAACTGTGTACTTCGTGTAATGTGATAAAAATCACAAGGGGTGTGCTTGACTTGTGTAGACATGAGGCCACTGTTAGGCATTGTACAAAACGGCATAAACGGCACAGAACGACAGAATTCTGTACAAAAAACCACTGGCGCAGCACTGGCGTACGAGCGGACTTTATAAAAGCCGAGCGCCCGGTCGGATTTGACGAGTCCGTGACAGGCTACATCGAGTTACGTGTGGAAGTCGGATTCCGAATCCAACCAACACAGAGTACAACTCTTCGGTTCTTCATTGAAATTGCGATTTAAATGATAATTCATGTATGGGGAAAATACCGAATCGGTCGGATCGAATATCTGGGCGACAGTGTCGTTCGTGCGATGGTCGGTGACGGGCTTGACGAAGACTTGCGCCAAGCACCGTCCGAAAAAAAACATATGACGGACCAGGCGCATCGTATGGAGAACGACGTGGAACAGACGTGGCAATAAATATTTGGAGGAGATTTTGCTGTTTTCTCAGAGCTCCCCAAAACGGACTTTGGTCACGTTTTCACGATTAGGACGTCCCATTCGTATCTCGCCCCCAAAAACGTTCCCGCAGGCGCCCGAGGGCGGGGAAAATGACCGCATCAGGTCATCTCAGGTATGTGCATGTTTTCTTGTAGCTTCCTAAACCTAACGGAAGAGGCTCGAGCTGTTCCCACCCGAAAGTCCCCGCACGATATGCAAAAGCTGGACATTTGCCATTATAAACCCCCGCCTATATGAGTCGTGGAAGTGGCCATATATTACACTACCGTTTACATATCGCTATCGCAAGAACTCACTCTGATGGGTTACCTCCCGAAGCACTTTGGTCAGGTACTGAGCACCATAGGAGTAAACCGGAGAAGAGTGACTGAAGCCGCTCCTCAAGAAGCCGTTTCAAGGCTGTGCAGGCATCACCCTCGCATCAAGCGGGACGCCTTCCTAAATGGCAATGCCAGAATAATGAATTACGATCCCGTCAGAACTACACTTAATAGCATTGCGGGTCGGTGTCACAGAGGGAGAAGCCGATTGGATTACATGAGTGGCTAACTAAGCCACTCCGCTTGGTGGGGCGTTGGGGGCCCAATTTGATGTCGTGATGTTTCGGAGTTGCGGTTGAGAGCTTGCTTCTGGCGGATTGATTTTTGGACTCGCTGCAGCGTGCACCTACCTGGATTTTTGTACTGTCCGCGCTGGATTTCATTTGACGGAAACTTGATCATTTTTTGTCGTGGACTCCTTTGCCGACGCGTATTCGACCTTTGCAATTTTCACAGTTACGGTTTCCTTAATTACCCGACTTAGACGTTGCATTCTACGCTCTCGGCTTAGCGCCCATTTGCATTCTCCGACATCGCCCCTCTACCCCGACGCTACCACCTTCAGGAATTTCATCATGAGTGTTTCTTCTCACGTTACGCCTCCCTTGGGCGCTTGGGGGCACGCAATCGCATTCGCCTAGACACGATATTTTCTCGCGACGTCGGGTCGCGTTTCGGGCCTACAGTAATCACCCACTTTTAAGAAAACAGAAAAATACAGGTCAGCCAACTTTTCTCATCGAGTTGGGTACCCCTCCCCCCCCCCGCCGCCAACGCCAGCGGCCTATGAGAACGCTATGGATAGTGGACCGCGATCTCGTGAGCAAGGCACGGTATCGATAACTGCCGATAACTGATATATCGATATATCGGTAATATCGCTATCAATCGATACCTTTTTATATCATCGGTATCGGAATATCACTATCGACTAATACTGCATTGCGTACTATTGGTATCGACTAATAGGTTGAGGACGAATATTGCAATCGACTAATGCCACGTTTGCACTTATCGGTATCAACTGATACCAAATCCATGACATATCGGAAATAATATCGGAAAATCGGAAAATCGGTATCGATCTTTG
>LGRX02003041.1:0-53463 GCA_001247695.2 Cymbomonas tetramitiformis | reverse complement strand
CAGATGCCCTCATTAGATTCCCTAACCGCACTTCTTAGTGGCGCTGCAGCGGTGGTCAATATCAACGCGCTGTCAGATGCCCTCATTAGATTCCCTAACCGCACTTCTTAGTGGCGCTGCAGCGGTGGTCGATATCAACGCGTTGCCAGATGCCCAGCAGCAGCAGCAAGTCGAATACTCCGGCTCAGGAGCAAAACCCTACAATGAGGACACTCGATTAAAGTCTCGCGAAGTATTTAAAGGATATGCCAGCCAGCTGGACTACGAGGATCTTCTTAGGTGGGCTTCAACCGCATTAGCAATCCATGACTGGCTTGATTTATTCATAGCTACCAAACAATTGCTCACTTGTCATCTTCGGGTTGTCGATGCCGGTTGATACTCACTGCCTGATCTTTTTCGCTTGCCGCATCCTCATTTGCAGCTTGAATACTCGTGTTCAACTCACTCCACTTCATGCCCATGTGTTATGTGATTGTGCAGCGTTGTCCCAGTACATCACTGGTTCCTCTGTCATCTCACGCATACATGTTTCTGTCCCAATACGTCACTGGTTCCTCCGTCATCCCGCACATACATGTTTCTGTCCTGATCGATGGCATGCCGTGCCTCTATTAAAACATAATGTTGCATTAGAGGATGCCCTAACAATGGGTGGTTGGCACATGCGGTGCAGGGCATACGAGCCATGGGAATTGGAAGATGGGAATTGACGGAAATAGCGCCATTCGATTCTCTGAACACTGTGCAAGGATGCCATTGAATCCTCTTCGCAGCATCAAGTTGCCCCCGTAGCTCAGTGGTAGAGCAATCGCACAAGCGACATAATAGGTCACAGGTCCGATTTCTGTCGGGGCCATTTTCTCCTGGCATTTGAAAGGATCGACCTGACATGTGCAGTGGATTTGTTACTACCATTTATGAAATCTATCGACTGCCGTGAATCGCCAATGCTGCCCTGTATACCCCGTTTGCGCCAGGAGAAGCGTCGAGTATTAAGTCGCGATCCGTGTCTACTACTTGAGTTTGGTATACGCAGTAAGTGCATCATGGCAAGTCAGGGTTGATGTTTAATTGCAGGAAATAGTGTCTCCATCGGCGGGAGAGGAAGCTTTAAGTCCGTTTGAAGGCACCATTGCTCATAATCTTCCTCATGGACGTACGATATTTTCAATATGCTGTGACGTTGCTGTCACGACTAGTTGGGTGGCATAAGTTCCTCATTGAGTCACATGTTTCCGCAGCGCAATAGTGTGTGTACTCGTTGTACTGATATGTGTGACTTGCCCAACATCTGACATCATGTATGCTAGCCGTGTCTGCATGCCTAATTTCAGTTTATTAGTTGGTGTCGTAACCGCTCGCTGACCGGTCGTCCAGATTATTGTCGAGTATTTCACCCAATGAACCAACAGAGTTGTGCACCTCAGTCTCAATATGGCGGGGCTTAGCGACCCGATGTGCCACCAGGGTTTCGCATCTCAGTCTCAATCGGGTGGAGCTCAACGACCCTATGAACCACCAGGGTTGTGTACCTCGGCAGTCTCAATCCAGTGAAGCTTGACGATCCTGTGAGCAACCAGGGTTGTGCACCTCAGTCTCAGTCCGGTGGGGTTTAGCGACCCGATGAGCCAGCAGGGTTGTGCATATCCGTCTCTGTCCGATACGGCTCAGCAACCAGATGATTCAGCAGGGTTGTGCATCTCAGTCTCAGATCGGATGAGACTTTCGTAGTAGGAGGCATGGGTTCTCCGTCTGCACGTGGACTGCAGTGGACACGAAGCTAGAGTCGGTTCCTCCTTGAAACCCGCCTGGCATATGTGACCCAAGAGCTGATTTAAAAATATATTGGCATGGCATGAGAATGCTTGTTAGCATCGGTGACGGGTAGGTAGATAATGGGCTCCGTCTCGTGCCTGGCAATGGTTGCTCTTGCCACCCGTACTACCGAACTATGACTAGTGTCATTCCTGGAACCTAAACCCCGAATACAGCTTATATCTAGATTTTTGTACTCTTTTAATTAATTTATTCGAGTTCAGAAACCGTTCCGTATTTTTTAAAATATCGTTTCGGTTATTTAACTGGTTTGGACCACCACTTCATCCGAGGGTGGGGAATTGTTTTTTTTTTGTGATCTAGCCAGGAGTGGCTAAAGCGCGACGCTTGATGGGCTGAGCGCCAAAAAGACGAGCTCGGAATTTGAGGATGTATAGCATATAATTTAGCGGAATATACTCGGACAGTATATTTTAGAGTGGGTCTGATACACAATTGACTTCGGATGCGGTAATAGATTACCCGTACGGTGACCTCGAAACGCCGAGCTGTAAGTGCCAGCGGTGACACTTGACACCCAAACTTAGAACAGCTTAAGAAATCTGCTTGGGGCATACACCTGGACTCCCAGGAGGGTTGCCAGGGTAGATTCTAAGACACCACCTTTGTACTATCAGAGGGGGTGCGATGTTACAGCCTAACACTGTGCTAACACTTCTAAGACTGTGCTATTCTGAGTGGAATGACGGTCGCAGTGTGGCGATACCACACGTGCAATGAAAATGCCTAAGCCACAGAGCAGCTAACCCGAAAAAGATTAAGGCAACCAAATAACAGATTTGTAGTCATCCGTGTTGGCAAAGAGAAACCGGACTTCCGCCGGGTCCCAGTTAAGCCAGAAGAGACACTAAGATGCTCCGCTAGTGACCCCCGCTCTCCTGAAACTGCGGCGGACGCGGCCGTCCTGCGTCCACGATGCGATGGCTACAACTCGCATGAATCTCAGCTACGCGACGCTCATGCGTGCGACTCCGAACCGCATCTCAGGTAGAGCGCGGGGTAGCTGGGGACTCCATGGACCTTCCCGTAGACGGGTGCCAGGGGCGCGCATTCGTGGAGAAACGGGAGACTAGTCCCAACTCTCCACTAGAGAACTCACTCGAGTCGCTCGAATCGGTACTGCCTGCGGAACGGGTGAAGAATAATCGCGATTATTCGGTAACGTCCAAGATACAGTACGCCTATTCGTGCAATTATTCAGCATGATTTTCTCGATTGGCCGGACGACCTATGCCCAAACTGCTGAGATCTGCCAGGCAGCACTTACCGGTCGTACCGGTTACGATCTCTGACAGACTCGGTGTCAGTGACTGTGACGGGTGACTAGTTGTGACCGATCGGGTTTCAGTAGTAAGCATAGTGGTACAGTTCGCTGTCCGACTGCGTGGGCTTAGGTTTCAGTTTCGGTATTGTTATTCACAATTCATGCCCACCTAACGATCGTACCGATACAACTGTGTTCTGAGAGTTTTTCAACACCCCGCAGAGGGTATTCTACTGAGTTGTGGACCCATTCCACGCTAATTTTCCACTGGCTATGGCCATGATTGGCTAAAGACCGCCGCTTGAGGCGTTAGACGCAATGGGGCGCCCATGCCACGGCATTCCAGAGATGGGTTACGAACGAGTTTAAACGGCCGCGCAACGCTTTGGACAATTTATGGTAGCTATGATCGCCGATTGGGTTGGGCCTTTCTTCTGAAAAGTGGTTTTTGGGCACTTTTGGGGTGGAATAGTGACCAGTAGGGGCTCTGCCAAGGCTGTAGGAAGTTTTTAGGGGTTACTGTGGTGTCTTAGGGGCAGGTTTTGATGGCTTGCAAAATTAGTTGGTAAGCTTAAGTATGTAGAGGCGCATAATTTTTTAAAAGAGGATTTAAGAATATATAATAACTTATTTTTTCATATTTCGTATGAGAGTATCATATTCCAAATTGACTATTTTTTCAACTCTGAGATTTCGGGCAGTCGGGTGCCCACCCGAGGAAGAAACGTCTCTCCGAATCGTTCGTATGCGCGTTGAATGTGAAGTAGACAATAATTTATGAAATTGATTATTTTTTGTTATTCCGTATGAGAATATCATATTTCAGATTGACTATTTTTCCAACTCTGAGATTTCGGGCAGTTGGGTGCCCACCCGAGGTGGAAACGTCTCTCCGAATCTTTCGTATGCGCGTTAAATGTGAAGTAGACAATAATTTATGAAAACCGATTCGTTTTTGTTATTCTCATTGAGAATGTTATTTTCCAAATTGACTATTTTTTCAACTTCGAGTTTCTGGGCACGTGGGTGAGCATTAGAGGTAGTCTAAACGTATCGGGACGTTCTCCGAATGTTCCGAATGTGAACCGCGTCGGGGATGTATGCAATCGCTATATGTGCATATGGATTCCATACAAATATGATAATGCAAATTCTACAAAGAAACATATACATTTCTCCAACATGGAAATAACCGAGTGGTTTGTGATCTCCCGAAGAGATAAAGAGGTGCAAGAATGCATATGCGCACTCGAGAAAGCGAGTATAATAATTCATGTGATGTGAAGGTACATACAAAACATTATTGGAATCAAATCCGAGGTTATTGCTAAATATCAATAATACAAAAGATAAGGGGACATCTTGTCTATATCACTTTCATATCTATACCAACGCTAACAGGCGCTGATGGGTCCGATCCGATATGAAATATTCAGCACCCCGCCGAATTAAGGGCACCTCAGCCGCTATCACCGCCTCGCATGGAATAAGGCATTTCTTGAAGGTGTCCAAAACGTATGCGTCCCGTCCCCCCTCATCCTTCCATTCGAAGTATCGACCGGAGATCACCCAGGAGCCAGGGTCGTGTGTGACACCATAGTCATCCTCTTGCATTTCACAATCTACTTGCATGCTTGAGGCCAAGGCCTTGACCAAGTAGTAGGAATATGCGGCGTACCCTTCGACCCGCACCGCAAAAACGCTTCCCCGCCGCACCTCCAAACTCACCTCCGTCGCATACCGCTCCACTATCATGCGCACTTGCCTCGCTTCCGCTCCCGACGCCGCACGCAACTCCACCTCCCTCCAAGAGTCGACATGAGATTTCTCCAAGCACCGGGAGGAGTCCGGCACCGGGTGTGTGCATTGCGCATAGCAATGGGCGCAATAGCAAGAGCGGTCCCGAAATAGGAGGCGCCCTTCACCAACCCCCGCGCGAACGCTGTGCATACGCAGCGTGCCGTCAACAGACTGATACGCTTCACCCGTCCGGTCAACTGCGCGCATTCCCCCGGGCTCTTCGTGTAGGGGACTTTCGGGTACAAGATAGAAGTGCCGCGCATTGAAAGCGACCTTGCTCTTCATATAAGTAGTAGGTGCTGGACGGGAAAGTCGTGCAACACAGAACCGATGCAAATCCCCCGCGCAATTTATGTTCGCATAGAACTCGTCTCCCTCCGATATCACGGCCGTGGCCGCCGCGTGTTTCACATGTGCACCCGCCGCATCTTGTTCCCCTTTTGCGTGTGCCGTCTCAAAAAAGTTCCGTTTGACAAGGGACACCCAAGTACCACTCCGCCTTACTCTTCCCAACATCCGCGAAACCCGCCGCACACTTATTTTGCGCCCCACTACCATCAACCCACTCGTGCAAGAACACCGGTTTCGCCAAACCCCGGCCCACAAAGTAGTCCTCGATAATCGTTTTCCGCATGTACCGAACAAAGTGGTGGTCGTGCACACGGTCATCGCTCAAAAAGTAAAGATAGTCCTTGATTATCACCGGATTTTCGGAGGTGCTCTCCACTCTATCAACCTCCAAGGATGCGTGTCGCCATAGCACACACACCAAAATGGTTGCCTGCTTTAGCACCCAATGCATACTTTGTGCCGCGCGGGGAATGGTCAACTTGTGATTCTCCGAAAAGTCAAAGACAACACAACAATGACCCAACGGTAGATTATCCACACACTGTCGATAGTGCCGGTGTTGGTGCAGCGCCATGAAAGTATGGTAGGCATAATGGCGAAGGAAGGGGCACGTTCCAGAACCATCTGGTTCACGAATCGCCCGTGTTCCCGGGTGCCCTTCATCCGCGGTGTTGTGCACAAAACTCCCTCGGCATTCGCAGTTATTGGACTTCCCAGGTTCGTGCCCAAGTAATAGTTGTTGTAACTTATAAACCAGTTTCCCTACTGGAGTTCTCTAGTGCACAAATTGCAACCGCTTAACTACTTCCCCATCGTCGGTAACGTAACCGGTTGCTAGGTTTTCATAACACTTCCATTCCACAAGCCGTTGAGACGTGAGTTCCGTTGCACACAATTGCAAATTAGCAAGACCCCCGCAATCCGGACACTCCCCCTTCAGGCATTCAATCCTATGCGATTCTCCCGGTCGGGGACAAAGCAAACTCTCGGCGAACTGGCTGGTTGACGTTCCCACCTTAACAATGTCGCGAACCTCTTCGGTCCCCTCTATGATCTTCCTTGTAGAGTCGGTGCTCCAAGGAATGCGCGGACAGCACTCCTCCTTGCATGCACAGCCAGAATGCAAGGTCTCCCTTGTCCGATTGAAGCCCTCAAGCACCATCCGAAAGTCTTCCTGGTACCTACACGTGCATGTTATTTCGTCCTGCCTGCGAAGACGCACCACATTCTTGGGCTTGAGACCCTCGAATGTTCGCTGCTTCATTTTAATTTCCGGGTGTCTTGCTTGGAACCGCATAAACAGAGATACTTGTGAAGATTCCAACCATTGCTTGGAGACGAACTGATTAGGCTGCAGAAGCTTTCCAGCAGAGTCGCACGCAAGGACGACGTCATTTTTGCAAGGACTGACCCTCGTGTTTGAGAGCCAGTACTCGCGAACCAGATTCTGCACCTGTTCCTTGCTTTCAGAAGTTTTCCGCGTCCCACGCACCAGATCGGGTACCGAGTTCTCATCAGGTTGAAGGCCCACCGTACGACTATTACTTAAGGCCTCGCGCCCTCGTAAAGCACTCGCCACAACACGCCGGTGTACTCCTAGCAGCTCCGCAGAAGAACTCACAGAAAATCCGTGCGTGCACAAATTCTCCCCGCAGATCATTGCAGCTGTGGCCATGCGCATATTCACGTGAAGCTTGGAGGCGCTACGCGCTAACCAGTGCCACAACACGCCGGTGTACTCCTAGCAGCTCCGCAGAAGAACTCACAGAAAATCCGTGCGTGCACAAATTCTCCCCGCAGATCATTGCAGCTGTGGCCATGCGCATATTCACGTGAAGCTTGGAGGCGCTACGCGCTAACCAGGTGAATCCCTCCTTTACATTTTCTATCAATAGCACACCAAACCCGGCCTTTGTGCCGCACAGTTCTCGAACAACGTCGCGCTGAACATCCGGGGACTGCTTGGACACGAACTCGCTCAAAGTAGGTGCAATCTTTTCGGGGTGACGCGAGAAGAGATTGTCAAGAGGGCCCAACCAGTGCTGCTATTTTTCCTCTATGTAAGCGATCCAAGCTTTCTCCGCCAGCAGCAGCTCCACCAGTTTGCGCTTTTTCCTGATCATCCGTTCCGCCCTCGCGTGTGCTAGTGCTCGTCCATATCTTCGTGACATGCGTAAGCATACCCTCAAGCTCTGCGACTTCAGGGTTGCATTCTGGTGGAAGCGGCCATTTATCCTGAGGAATACATTCCCCTAAGGTTTCTATCGCAATAAGGTATGGCAAAATTTCCTCAAGCGCCTTACGCGGTGCCATGTTGTTTACTTTCAGAATATTTGAACTTCCCTAAGTTAGGGTGTGAATAACATAGCAATTATGAGCATGCCCATAGGCGAAACCATGGTCCAACAGTTGAGCGCGTGCATCGATCATCCAACATTTAGATTAATCGACGCACGCGCACAGATGTGCATGTGCGTATGTGGCACGATTCATCGGGGCGGATTATAGTGAGGCAATTGTTTCGGGTGCGTCGATCTTCCGCCACCCGATCTGATCGACGCATGCGCAAAGCGTACGAACTTCATAAGTCCTCAACCGACACCAATACCCGATTCATTTGTGCGCGTGCGTCGATTATATATCATTCTGATTAATCGACGAATCCGCACAGATGTGCATGAGCGTACGTGGCCTTATTCGTTTGGGATTCCAGTGCAAGAATTGGTGCGGGTGCGTCGATCTTTCATCACCCGATCAGATCGACGCATGCGCACATTTTATGAAAGTCCGATATCAGACATAAACGCCGATTGTTTTTGGAAGTGCGTCGATCTTATGGGATCCGATATAATCGACGAACGCGCACAGTTGTGCAGGAGCGAATGGATTTTCACCCCGATCGACACACAAGAGCCCATGATCCTCACACATGTCAAAGCAGTTTAGCGGGTCCGTCGACTTCACGATGTCGATGGACCCGCTAAATGTTAACTGCTTTATGCTAAACTTATAGGCACGACTTACATTTCCAAGGCTTGCAGATCTCTCTTTGAAAGTGACATGTCGAGCATTCGAAAAGAAAGTATCGCGCAGCACGGGCTGAAAGCAATGGCCAAGCAAGGAAAGGCCGGACCTTGTAGCGCCTGCAAGAATCCCTGGTTAGCCACCTTGAAGTGCAAACTGTGTAGCAATTTTTATCACCACAGTTGTAACGCGCACCCGCCCTCGCTGTATCCGAACGAGTGCAAGAATTGTGGAAAGGCCGCTCGCGACAACTGCCTATTTTGCGGGTTGTATTCCACGCAAACTTGCTTCCAATGCAAGCGCGGTTTCCACATGCGTTGCGCACAAAAGCAGCCAAATAATCGAGCAGGCGCTGGCTCTTGTGGCAGAGGGAATTGCCTTGGAAAGGCTGCGTTGATGTTAGCCAAACCGAAAGCTCAGCAACCTGCACGCGCGCCGGAGTTTTCGCAAAGTCAACTGCCTCCCGGAAGTAAGCGATCTTACGCTCCCCTTGTGTTCTTTTGCCTGATCACAGTTTTACGGATAAAGTTGAGTTAACTAGGTTTCTCGGGAGCAGGGAAGAAGAAGGCAGGCTCTTCTCCCGCCAGCAAGGGAGCGCACGTGGCTATCGAGGCCATAATTTGCCGTTTCTGCGAACGGCCTACTCCAGAAGGAGGCCACAGATGCCTGACATGTGGCAAGCTGTATCATGCTTTCTGCCTGGTGCGTGTACTTCGCTTGCGTCTTCCCACGATTGTGTTCTTCCCCTAGTTTTGAAATATCAATCATCCCGTGTTCTTTTACTGCAGTTGGAATGGAGAGGCCTGGAGGAGTTGTGCTGCTGTGGCGACCCAACGTGCATGGCTGCGCAAAACATTGAGGTGCGCGTCTTACTATCTGTATAGTATTCCCACAGTTTTTTGGGTTCCTGTGATTGTGTTTGTGATTATTCGGTGTGCGCATCTTATAACAGGCACCTTCTACCTACACACCCCACAAGAACCCGATGGGGGTGGGCTCTTCTGGGACATCCCGAACCGTGACACAGGCTGGCCCATCTGGCGAGACCGAGGCTCCGACGCCAGCTTTGGAGTCCGATACACAACCCCCGGCTTCAGCGGCCACCCCGTCTGAGATCGCGCCCCTTCCCGTCGCGGTCGACTCGCCGCACGTGGATCCAATCCCCGAAGTCTCCGCACCCCTCGCCGCCACCCCCCCTTCTGAAACCGCCGCCCCTGCCGTCGCAGAGTCGCTCTCACCTGCGAATCTGACAACTTCCGAGGTACCCGCTCCCCACGCCGACAACCTTACCGAATCGGCAACTCCTGCCGTCGAGGTTGGACCCATACCATGGTTCAAAACCATGCTTTTGAATCCAACACCCGAAAACCCCACGCCCGTCGCCGCCAGCCCCTCCGAAATCCAGCCCCCTCCCGTCGCGGACCCGTCCCTACCTGTGGATCCAACACCCGAAGTCTCCGTACCCCACACCGCCACTCAATCCGACACCGTTTCCCCCCCTGCCGCCGCCCAACTGCCTCCCGCCTCCTCGGATACCGCAGCCCCTACCGCCGCGATCTTGCCAACCTCGGATCCAACTCCCCACGCCCCTGCACCCCCTGTGGTTGCAGACACCACCGATCCCCCCTATGTTTGGAAACCGATGGAGGACGCCCCACCCGCGAATAAACAGGCATTCAAAGCTTTTTCAACCATTCACGCGTTACGTGTGGAGAAGTTCCACGATCTCTGCATCGTCACCGGTAGCGACGAGTCCTATTCCGTGAAGACCGGGTGGCAATTCGGGTGCATGGTCACCCACAAGGACATCCCGAGGTCGCGGTTTCTGGCCGGAACCTTGGTGGCGGCTCAAATGAAGAGGGGATGGTTTGTTCTCTGCTGGGGACCGGTCGATGGAAGTGAGAAGGAACAACGGTGCAGCCTGTTACGGCTGAATCGACTTCAACCCATCAAAGAGAAACACACTCCATGTCCCCCAGGGAACTCCGATGAATTGTTCATGAAGGAATGTTGGCGTCTCCAGCAGCTGTACAACTTCTCCCCCACGGAAGAAGGCCAACGACCGGTAAATACTTTACTCAACCCAACCCAATTTGTTTTCTCCATTGCACACACGAACTACATGAAATTTCGGAAAGGTGACTGTGTTTTTTTGGCAGGTACGACCATACAATGCCGAGGAGCAAAAGGATCAAAACCGGTTAAAGTCCGAATTCACGTTGGAGCCCGGAGGCGCCCCCTCCGAGAGGGTGGTTTCAAAGAAGAGGAAGGATCCCCCTTCAGGCAAAACAAGTTCACGCCGGACGCGCGCGCGCGCCCCCCCTCGTTGCACGGAGTCGCGTTCGGTGCAGGAGATCGACCGGGGCGACGAGCATACTTCTCCCGCAGCGGTGGTGGTTCCCCGTCGGCCACGAGATCGCGCCCCCTGGGGTGTTCCACGCACACTCCAGCTCGACGACCCTGTCCCTGCCGGGGATTTTCTGGATGAGGCGCTCCAAACGGAGCTGGAGCCTTCAAGTCTTCGTGCACGCACACCGCGCGGTACTCCCCGGTCTAGGCCGTTGACGTGGGAAACACGACCCGCCACTCCCGACAATCCGACTTTCGAGTCTGCCCCTGAGTCCGTGGTGCAAGATTCCACACCCCAGCAACATGGCCTCGCAATTCCCACCAACAACCTAAACCTGGCACCCAACTCCGCTGCTCAACAACCGCCACGGGCTCCGAGCCCCTTGGCAACACTTGCCCCTGCGTCCGATGATGGGGTCTCCCAACTCGTTGCGCAACTCCAACAAAGCCAGCAGGAATTGCTTGAGCGGCAAGCTGCCGCGCACCAGGACGAGATGCGCCAGCAGCAAGCCTGGTTTCAACAGCAGTTGGCGACTCTCCAATCTCAAACGGTCCAAGCGCCCCCGGTGCAAGAGCCGTCCGTGACATCGCACCTAGTGCGTCCCCTTGGTGGTGGGGTTCCCGACATTGTGCCTCCAGCTACTATTACTGGTGGCTCGGTGAACTCTGGCCCCGCGTTGTCTTCTTATCCCCTTTCCAACCCGGGGTGCGCCGGGCCTCCCACGCCCTCCGTGACCACGCAATACCCCTACCCCGCAGGCTCCCTAAGCTACTGTACCAGAGGATGCTTATACCACCCCCCGCGTACCCTACGCAGCTACCCTTCCGGTCTCCCTACCCAACTGGGGGGGACTACGTATCCCCGATGGAGATTGCTATGCAAGATGAGCTCCTCCGCCAGAACGAAACCGCCTACCGTGAGCGGATGCAAGCAATTGAGGACCGTGAACTCGAACTCGCGCGTGCCCGCGCCACTGAACGTTTCAAGCAAGAGCAAAGGCGCTGGGGAGGCTTCTAGGCAGTAGTTCTGCTATCCATTACAGACAGAGAGTCTGACCGAAACCTGCAACCTGTATCGCAATGTGCGCATGAGTGCACCTTGCATATATCATCGTCCGCAGAGCTCTTTCGTATGAAGTAATATTACATCTTAAGTATTTGATGTGCTTGCCTTACTAGAGCTTATTTCCTGGTAGCTAGATTTTCATCTCGGGAGAACTTGGAATTGCACATATTGCATTTTGTGTTGCATACCCTACGTTTTGTATGGCATATACTCTATTATAACCTTGTGAATAAGTACAAATATGCTAGAATTGTATTCTCCATTTCGGGACCCATTTTCAGAAACAAGAATGTGCAATTATCGCATGATTCTAGCATCACCGAGCGCTAAACCCTAAATCATCGTTCACATATCAATTTAGATAGGAGCATATCATCACATGCAAACTGTTTAAAACTTCTATACAATTTATATTGTAAAATACAAAAATTATGCAAAGTCTACCAACTAATTTTGCTTACCATCTTTTTTGGTGGTGAAACCTGTCGGGCTGGGGTTTGAGGGTTACTGGAAAGTGGCTAAAAGTGCTAAAAAGTGTTGTTTTTGGCCGTTAAGGCGCTATAGCTACTTGCATGGCTGCAGTGAGGTCATGATAGACCCGGATATCGAAGAATATTGACCAAAACAGGTCGGATATGCCCTCCCCGAGAGTTTCAACTTTACATCAACTCAGGCATGCTTGGGTCCAAAAACCAGTTTGAGCCCCCAGTGTTAAGGAAGTGAAATGTGGTGTTTTGAAGGTATTTCCGAGAGAAGACGGCAGTTGTATACGGAAAAAAATGTACCTACGGAGGTGAAAATTGCGCGCATATAGCCGGAAGTACAACCCTCCCCCTATAGTACAACGGAAGTTCTCTAAAGGCCGTGGGCGAGTTGCGCAGGGGCGAATTCGCAGCACACTGGTACCAATTGTGCCGGGGCACTAGACTAATATACTCAGAAGTTGTTTTTGTTTGAACAAGTAAAGGTACAATAATCTTTTTGCATTATATCACTGGAACAGGGCCAGATTAGTTAGGTGTTAACGTTCGTTACGATCCGCTGATTTCTGAAGACCGTACACTTCTCAAGTGCTCTACTTATTGCAACTCAGGCAACTCGGTCCACTGACAGAACTACCCGATGTCATGTCACGATGCACCGTTCGGATTTGACCTGATCATATCTCGATTCATCCCATTTCTGATTCGATGCTACATCTTCGATTATGGTGTCTCGTTGACGAACTATCCCGGTGACAGTCATACAGTACAGTCATACTATCATACTGTCATGCCGTCATCGGGTCACATTGTCAGACATCTGATACTCATTATTATCGTCTCTTCAATCTGAACCCGAATTCGACCGTAGTCCGATGATCTGACCAAGTGTCACCATGGCTGTCATACAACATTGTCATACTATTGTACTGTCATACTATCATAGTGTCATATTATCATACCCCGGACATCTGGTACTCATTCTTCTCGTATTCGCAAACCCAATTTCATTGTCACCGTGCAACCCCACGATTCTCTCACGATGCATCGACTCCGTCAATCGCGCAGAGCCTCCTGGCACAAATTTCAATGTGGGCATGTGCCCACACTTGCACTTTTTCCCACTAGGATGGACGAATGGATGGATGTATGCACCAATCACTGACAAACACGCGAGACTGCGCAACTGTAAGGAAAGCCACACACACACACACATTTAAACATGTATTTGTGAGCATTGTGGGGGAAGAGTATCCAATGACTTAGCTTAGTACGACCTATCGAGAGATGTGCTCTACTTCAGCAAGCATCAGTTTTCAGTGCATACTTAGTGTGTGTTGACTGATCCCCCACCCCCATCTTCAGATATCCTAATCCTGACCTGACGTTTATTCAAATCGACATATGTGCTCACTTAGCCAAAGGAACACCAACTTCTTTCAAAATGGCCATTGGGCCTTGCTCGCGCACTTCTGTTACCTCATCACTAGACCTTACCAGAAGAGTTCCTGCAAAGCCCAATGCACTGCATATCCCCTCCCGTGTGCACATACTCAGTGTTATGAGCGGGTGTACTCCACACGTAGGCAACGAACATATAAACTGCTATGACACTTTACTATGGCACCTATGTGCTATTGACAGTGGCATCAAGCTTGGATCACTCCTCATGCTCGAGGTGAGTCCGTTGATTCAGCCCGATGCACATCATTCAACAACACACAACACACAACACATCGTGGGCCTCCTCACTTGACGGCGACCACACCACTCGACGAACGTTCTTGACGTCTCGGCACAAGCATCATCCAATCCCGGGTCATCACCTATGTCAACTCCAGCCTCCAAAATTAACAGCTCGGGTGCGAATTCTTGCGGTGCACTCTTTGTGCAGGCAAACACTTTGAGGAGACAAATCCAATGTTGGCCTCAAGGAAAGATAAATGTTGTCAGCAACAAAAAAATGCCTGACGTTGCATCGTCGACACGACCATTCCGTCCTGTATATCTCCCATCGCTTACTCTCCTGATAGGTCATTTTGCTGAGTGGCACGCCCGCTTGATGCCCAGCGGACCGTTCAGAACGGCAGCATACGACACACGGCGTGCAAGCTGGCATGATACAACCTGGTTCTCAGATAAGTGAGACGTGTGGAAAATATAAATTGCTCATCGTTCATATTCCATGTTTCCCGTCTGTGCGATTTACCGCGAGCATATAGGCGCCGGGCTGGTGAAGGTATTGGCAAGGCCCGCGATTGAAGCCACGACTCCCAGTGAACACGTGTGGTTACTCAGCACCACCAAGTGGCCTCGTCACGATGATTGCACAGACATATATGAGCAGATGCAAGAAAACATAAATCGACTTACCATGTTGTAGGAGTCCGAGACATTGGTCACCCCGGGCATAAGTGTAGAGTACGCATCTTGAAGGAACTCGCCCGTTACCCTGCGCACCGTGGTCAACCTATGAGGAGTGATTTCGGAGTAACCTCCGAAGAGCTTAAAGAAGTCTCTGCACTACCACGATTCACTAGAAATGCCCGTCGAGCATGACACGCGCGGGGCGAAAGAATGGTGAGTACAGGTGGTTGTGTCCAACCCTTGTTCCGGCAGCTGGATGCATGAGTGCTCGAACTCAATGCCTGGCATCTTGAACGGCACTCCTGGCGGCCTGCAAGCACAATGCCAAGTCCCTACCTTCTCGTTCATCAGTCCTAGGTTCTGCCCATCCTGAAGCCCGATGCCCGCAACCCAGCTCAAGCACAGGAGCCGGAAGCCCGGGCTCCCCGGACGAGGGTCACAAGTTGACAAGCTCGATCTGCAGCAGTTGGCCAGGAGAGTTCATACGAGGCGAGCAATGAGTGGGGCTGACCCCGCCATGATCAGGTCATGGAATGGTGAGGGCTTCTCTTGATCTTCATCCAACGGCAGAGGAACCACCTGGCAGTAACGCGACCCCGGTGTAAGAAACTCTTCCCGAGAGTGAATTGGCCAGCGACCTGACTGAGTTGCAACATCTTGACGGAGGGTTTGCACGAGGCGCGCTGCCAACGTGAAGAGTGACACACCGCGATTCATCCTTCGAAACGGGGGAGCAGTATCACCGCAGGCTGCCGCAGGATTCTTTTCACAAAGGAGTGAAAGACGCTGCCAATGCCTGGCTCAGCTGCTATGGGCGCATCTCCCTTAGAGCTGCTGCAGCTGCTGTGAAATACATCTCTGTCACACATATCAAAGTGACTGCCGGGCATGTCTGCAGGACAGGTGTTGAAGCGGCTATGGCGCGTGTCTTTCACTTGTCATGTGATCATCATCAAGGAGGAGTGTGCGCGCGTCCGCTATTGGTGAAGCGTGATTGGTGCCCCATTCCCTGGAGAGCTGCATACACATTAGCAGAGAGCAGAGACCTCACCTGGACGTGCTTGTGCGGCTACATGTGACAATCCCCGGCAACACCCACTCCCTCCCCCCACACGTTTTAATCCGACGGTGATCTTGCGGAGGCCCTGAATCGTGGATTCGGACGTATCGGAAATATTGTGCATCCGCCACGAGCATAATATGTCGCCCCCTGAGTGTGGTGAACTCGGAAATATGGCGTCGGGCGCAGAAGGAGACAATTGAATCGATGCAGGGTCACAAAATAGAAGGACCGCCGAGCACAAGAAACTACAAGTGCGCCAGCAACCTGCCTTAACAACTCTCCTGTCTGAGGCGCCTCCCGGCTGGAGCACTGCACAACCAATCACCTCCCGGCCGGTACAAATCCTGGTTTCAACACACGCTCAGCTTGCTGCGTTAACAGCAGTGAAACCGCATCGTCTGACGTGGCAAAACCTGTCTGTGACCGGAAGCATCGTCTGACGTGGCAAAACCTGACTGTGACCGGAAGCATCGTCTGACGTGGCAAAACCTGACTGTGACCGGAAGCATCCCCACAGTTGAAGAAGGCGAGGCCACCCATCCCAGGCATGCCGGCAAGCACCTGCCAAGCATAGCAAGACACACACCTCTGTGCGATCAGCAACGCAACAACTACCATAACTGTTTAGAATCGAGCCGTTGAATGTAAATCATATCATAAAAAAGAAAAGAAAAAGAAAAATACCCAGCGCAGTCAAATTCTGTTTGTTTCGTGACACCTCAGTTGATCCCGGACAGTGTGACACAATCAAAAATCGCTATTGACTCTTCAAGCGTTGACAGCATCACTAGAATAGTCTGCACAAAGTCGCTGCACTTCATTATTTTATGACTGAAAACTTTCATAAAATTATTTTAAGGCCATCCCAACATTCAGATTTGGAACAATTTGCTTATGAGGCGCTTCTTTTGCAGTCGAATGTGCGAAAGCGCGCCTGTGCCTGCGGAGCAAAAGAACGCGGATTTCACTCCAAACATCAGAGGCATCCATTCCGTGGCACGCCGGGGATCAAACGGTGCTCGGTCACTTCCCCCTCGCTCTCCATCCATGGGCCAAGCTCGCGTTCTCCCCTGGGAAGCCGCCACTCGGGATTCGCATGCACGGTGAAGAGCAATGGCATCACCTCCCACACACATTCAAAGTCTCCAGCGTTCAAAGGGTCAGTCTGCTCCTGGAAGTCGGCAGTCACCACCTGCGGCAACGGCCCACTCCATTTCTCTCGCTCCTCCCGAGGCGCCAGGAAGTTCGGGGAGATGGGTGTGGAGCATGGCAGACTGACTGACGCCTCGTCGCAGATTCAGTGTGGCAAGGTAGCATGCCTGTGTAGAATCCTACTAAACCGGATACCCCCGGCGCAGGGCTGGTGGTACCCGCAGAGCCCGAAAGAAACAAGGCTTGCCGTCTCACGGGTGAGGACGAGGGAGAGCGTGGGAAGCAGGGAAAAGCCCGGCACCAGTAGATGGTGTGGTACGACGTTGAACTTGTTAAGGAGAAGTACGTGCTCCCCCGAACAAAGCTGCCGGACAAAGAGATCTTCCTCATACGGTAAGAAGGGGTTCCTCCTGCGTCCCGAGTGCCCAGGCACGGGTTCACGATAGTGCTTCTTTACTGAGCTGGAAGCTCGAAGACAAAGTTCGACTAATTTCAAGACTCTGCTATGTGGCACAAGACGCACGCGCTACGAATCCATATTCACAACATCTTCATGCTACGCTCTACGTATCACACGCTTCTCGAGGTACAGAGTCGGTGCTGACACCATCTTCCTGCTACGTGCCACATATTACGCGCTCCACGAGGGACGAAGTCAAGCCCACATCATCTTTCTGCTGCGTGACAGGTGCTGCACACACCGCGAGGCACAGAGTCATACTGACATAATGTCACTGCTATGCGCCACGGAATACATACTCCTCCAGCTACGGAGTGATGTTCACATCATCTTCCTGCAACGTGCCATTTATTACACGCACCGCAAGGCACGGAGCGATGCTGACCTGATGTCGCTGCTATGTGCCACATGTTACAGCCTCCTCGAGGTACGGATTCATGCTGACATGATGCCATTGCTACGTGCCACGCGTCACTCGCACCGCGGACGCGGAAGGAAGGGGTCAAGCAATCTCGCTGGATCGGATTAGAGGGGTCAAGCCACCCTGAAGGATGAAAGGTTCATGCACACCATTCTTTCGGCTTGCCTGCTCTTTTCGGAGGTCCCTGGTCGAACCCGCACTGCACGTCAGGCGGCAAGAAACACTGCCGTTGAGGCCTAGCTGGCCCGGGCAGGTGTCCTGCACAGTACGCGGCAAGAGACACTGCCCTTGAGGCCTAGCTGGCCCGGGCAGGTGTCCTGCACAGTACGCGGCAAGAGACACTGCCCTTGAGGCCTAGCTGGCCTGGGCAGGTGTCCCGCACAGTACGCGGCAAGAGACACTGCCCTTGAGGCCTAGCTGGTCCGGGCAGGTGTCCTGCACAGTGCGCGGCAAGAGACACTGCCCTTGAGGCCTAGCTGGCCCGGGCAGGTGTCCCGCACAGTACGCGGCAAGAGACACTGCCCTTGAGGCCTAGCTGGCCCGGGCAGGTGTCCTGCACAGTACGGGTTCCGGAAGGATGTCCGACATTCGGGACCCGGGATATTCCGCAACCCGCTACTAGTACCTACTTTCCGGGTTCCGGAAGGGTGTCCGATGTCGCCGAAATCGGAACGGGTCAGGCGATCGGTGTTCAGGATAGGTGAGAGCAGTCTCGTCAAGTTGCATGAGCGCGGATCGTCAGATACTAACACTGAAGACGCACGTTAATCTCAGCCCTCAGTCGCTGCGACATTCACATTGAGCGATTACATCCATGGCGGGGAATTGCAACCCTAATACACGTATGCCTTGAGTCACCGAGAGAGAGAAGACTTCGCTAATCTAATCTAATTTAAGGTGGGTACCCCTTAGCATATCCTCGATCCGCCGGGAGAAAGCGAGCTACGCGCTGGCGAGGCTTCGGCAGCTAACCGCTCCCGCACAGCTAGGGAGAGGGTTGGAAGTGCAAGTGAGCAAGGGGAGGCTGGGTTCCGTCCTCGGTCCTGGAGCCGTGGAGGGGGAGGGAGTTCCAGGAAAGAGAGTGGTAAAATTCACGAAAGTTTGTGGTGAATTACCTTCGGCTTATCCTTGAGCTTACTTGCGACGCGCACGACGAACTGCGATGGGGCTTGGCTTCTCAGTGAAACACGAAGAGGCCACAATCGGGGGGCACCACAGCGTGATGGAGACCACGCCACGCTGAAGGAGAAAGCTTCGTTCGACGCGGTGAGAAAAGAAAACGTCGTGGCGTGGCGAGGCGGCGCAGCCCACCCGAGGGACCCCGGCGGAAGAACGCAGGACCGGCATCGCGCACTTGCGAAAAGGTCGCCTTGCAAGACCGAACAAGGAGATAGACAATACGCAGACGCTGCGAGAGCTAGGCGCATACCTGCACCCTGGTAGACTCATCAGTCACAAGCTCGGTCATGGTGTCAGTCTTGCTAGAAGCTCTGCGAACCCGCGCCTAGACAAACCTGAGAGGAGCGCTGCAGCGTTTCGGAAGGTTTCGGGAAGGAAGAGCTAAGTGAATTAGAATATGTGGAAATACTTCTAAGAACACAAGGAGTATGTGGAACTTCGATCACATTTTGTTACATTAAGACGTAAGAAATGAAAGTGCCGCAACGCAAGAGAACTCGCAAAGAGGGGAACGATGGAGATGTAGCCGCTGAAAGCTCACAGCTAGTCGGAGCACCCAAGCGCCAGAAGCAGAGATAGATATAATATATAAAGTATATTTAGAGAGGGAAAGAGATAAAGGGAAACATATAAAGTAATTGTGGCCAGCGGATGGAACTTGGTAATCGAAGCTCGTGGGATGTCGTGCCCCCGGACATGCAGAGAGACCGTTCGTTTCGAGTCCAAATTGAGAGACGTGTGCTTTACCCGACTTGCTCTGCATGGTCGTATGCCTTGAGAACATCAGCCCACAAAGATGAAGCCTCGCCATCCGCTGTATAAAACATACCACAAAAACGTCACTGATGACTGAGGCATTAATTCAACTGGCCACTCCAGATTTGAGCATAGAAGGGCAGCAGGATGGATCAAAACGCCGACGTTCTAACATTTGCTCCGTGTGGAAGGTTTATCGGGGCATGTGTGTTCTCCAATAGCTGAACGAAATCGGGCGTTTTTGCACTTTCAGAATCTCCAGAGTGCTGTATGTCTCAACCTTTCCGATGTTGTCGGGCCTCAAAAAGTTCGCTTGGGACGAGAACGACCTGCGCTTCGAATGGAAGTAGTCATACGCTTCCGGCGCTGTTGTAGAGCACCGTGTGCGAGTCTTAGAGGTGGCGAGTGCGACTTCGTTTCGCGCGTCTGGGTGAAGCCTTCCCGTTTCGCCTCGAAGCTGAGGCTGTGGCGTTGGATATGCTGGGCTAGCCGCCGAGTTTGCGACACCAGCTTCGCAGGCCGAGTGCACAAACCAATTAATATCATGATAAACGCACCGTTCTGAAAGGATAGGACTGAAAGAGTTGCGCGTGTCGCAATAGATGAAATTTCAACACGTAACTGGACTGAAAAAGTTCTCTGCCGCCTAAGACCTGAGACCTCCGGAGCGATTTTTTCATTATTTAGAGCATTTTTTTCTTCCGTTTCTATATTTTCGCCCAACGGGCGTGGTTTTTTCTTTTTCTTTTTCTTTTTTTCTATATTTTTTCCCAATATTGAATATATTTTTCATTTTTTTATGTTTTCTTTACGAGCTACTTCCATCCATTCGCATCGTCGCTTCTCGCATGTGATGTCGTTTAGCGATGTCTAAAAAGTAAAACCCGAACTGCTTTCAGGCCTTATTAAAAAATAATTCTGGTCTTTGCTAAATCCCCATACCGTCGCGCGTGTCGCGCTAGTTAGACAATTGTGAGGTATTGAGACGTGATACTTGAAGTGAATATCCTAGTTCACTAGATATCAGAAACTCCCGAACTGTGTGGATAAACTCATAAGATAAATTGTTAGGGCTGATATGCGAGCCCACAAATATTATACAGTATATCAAATAAACACTGTGCTGTTGAACGACACACACAAGTGTAACAGTATAGCGGGTTGTGAGTTGCAGTCTCCGTAGAAGATCTGCTGAAGCACAACGCTTCCTCACTTTTATACCTACGTCACCCATCATCTTAGATGGTACCGCCATTGGGTTGTGAACCCGAGACGTAGGTTGAACGACCAGCATGGTAATAACGACTAGTTCGTTCATGCTGCACATGCGAGTTCCGCGCATGCTGGAAGCTAAAGATGGTTCTTGGTTTGTTTCCAAGATGTATCTTTGCTTTGCCATCTTCGAGTTCAATCATACGAACTCTCGATGACAGAGATGCCTGATGATATGACATAATCATCTGGCGACATGTACAGTCATCGTCGACCGTACAATCGGTCATCTGAAATAATGATACGCTCAGAGGCAACGGTGCCGCGGGATCGAAAATTCAGGGTTTCGGCGTCAGGGTATTAATTTTCGTGGCCGCAAAAATGAAAATTTGCGCCCGGGGTCTTTTCAGACCTACAGATATGCTTCTAAGGAAGCGTAGTGGTAGGTCTATGCTGCTCAGTTATTGTTAACTAAGAAGAAGTGAGCCAATCCCGCAGATCGGGTGAGATTTGACTCGTTCACACCCCCAAACGCTTAATCGAGCATCCGCTATACCCCGACCGCCCGTGAGGTATATCGGATGAGCGCAATCGATGCGTACGAGTCTCAGCATCCCAAAACTGTTTTAACTTTGTTAATGCGGCTAGCGAGGCGAAAGTTATGAAGGCGAATCCCTTTGCGAATCCCTTTTTGCGTGAAAACGCACATCCCGCAACCGGGCGCGAGTTGCCCCCTTGAGTAGAATCTGAGAATGTTAAGAATGCGTTAGCGGATCCTCAGATTGTTGGTACCTACTTGGTACCAACAACCTTAGGAACATGTTTCAGTCCATGTGCATCCTTAGTATCATGTTGTTTTGTGCAATATACACGGTCAAACAGGCAGTAAGACTCCTCCCGTAAGTTCTGCAAAAAAGCGATAAACGCTCACGCTGTGAAGAAAAACCAGAACGGGTAAATAAAAATAATCGAACGACTGAGATTTGCGATCTGCGATTTTCCGCGTTTCTGGGCCGTTCGCCAAAATCGAGCTCCGTTGCCTCAAAAGGGCCCGATTCGTATCACTATTTCAGATGAGCGTTTGTACTGACGACTGTCATAAATGTATGACGCGACTCGACCTGTACAGTCATGATCGACCATACTGTCGACTGTCATAATAATATATGACACGACCGACTGTCATAATAATATATGACATGACATGACATGTATGACATGTATGACATATGACACGTATGACATGTATGACACATATGTCATCGGTCATAACCCTGACAGATCTCCCCTCTTAAGAGAGTTGTGACCTCACAACGGGCATACCTTTGTATATGTCTTTGATGTCTTTGTTGTTGTCGCTTCTTGCTGGTACCAGTCTTCTTACACCGATTTGAGGCGTCCCTCATGGTGTTTTTAGGTTATTGGGGGGAACTGAGTCCACTTTAGTCCCTCACCTTAGGCATTTAGCCATACAGTCCTTAGGATGTAGCCCACCTTTCCGGAAATCGTATCGTTGAGTGACGTTCCAAGGTTCAATGAAGAGCGTTTTCGCGATACAATCCTACGCTGGATTACTGATTGATCCACACGTTATCATGTATGTGCTAGACGATTCAAAGCATCCGAAGTCTACGTTACGGATTATTTGCGCTAGCCGTCGTCGCCTTTGCGCGATCGATGATCCCACGATTATAACGAATTATATTCGAACGATTCTCGGCCTGATATAGTGCACCCAACTCTTCCTCTCCTCCTTAAGCTACTTTGGAGGATCCTAGGCGGTGATGGGGAGCCCGATTTCGATAATAAACGAACAAAGGGGCTTGTTTTAATGCAAACGGAGCGGCCCTGCTTAACGGAATTGGACTTATAATCCTTAACCGGTCTGCTCAACTCCTCAATATTTTTGTCAAGTACGCACGCTTTGACGAACATCTATCGCGATGAGTGAGAATGAATTCGCCACGTACTAATGTGAAATTTATTTAGTCATGTTTGTCAAGCACAACTTAGGATCACAACTCCTTCTACCTTAGTCATTATCTCCGGTAGCTTCGGATGACTGGCCAATAATCCGATGACAAACCACGGTTTTGGCAAAGGTAGCATTTAGCAGTTTTTATTTATCCACAGATATGATATCTCGCATGTGTGCGTATCTGTGCAAGGGTATGATTTTGAACAAGGCTCACTACACCTTTAGCAAGGAAAGATCAATTTACGCTTCAATGCAATATAATGATAAACATTAAGAGCAAGGTTTGTATAGATGATCGACATGTATTAGTATATATTACAAGAAGTAAGGGCATAAGGCTTAATATAATGTTGGGATAAGTCTACATTGGGGGCCGACATTTCATTTTAATCCACATCGGGGGCCGACATCTCATTTCAATCCATCAGGCCGACACTTCATTTTAATCCACATCGGGGTCGACATTTGATTTTAATCCACATCGGGGGCAGACATCCCATTTTAATCCACATCGGGGGCCGACATTTGATTTTAATCCACATCGGGGGCTGACAAGCCTAAACGTTTCACATCGGGTGTAGACATCTCATTTTAATCCACATCGGGGGTTGACATTTCATAGCATGCGTAGACAGAAGACACACACGCAACGATATAATGTAATTGAAACATAACTACGCAAATTCAACCGGTAGATATGCAACTCGTATTACGATGAGCATATCTACCGGTTGGATTTGCGAAATAATGTTTTTTTGGTGCCGCAAACGATGAAAGACTGTATTGTTTGGCGAAATGAAACAGCTTTTCACTGCTGGGCGCTCCAAAAAACATTATTTTGCAAATCCAACCGGTAGATATTTTCATCGCGATATGATTTACATATCTACCGGTTGGATTTGCGAAATAATGTTTTTTGGTGCCGCAAACGATGAAAGACTGTCTTGTTTGGCGAAATGAAACAGCTTTTCACTGCTGGATGCTCCAAAAAACATTATTTTGCAAATCCAACCGGTAGATATTTTCATCGCGATATGATTTACATATCTACCGGTTGGATTTGCATAGTTATATTTCGTTTACATTATATCCTTACGTTGAATGTAATGCATGCCCCCGATGTGGATTAAACTGAGATGTCTACACCCGATGTGGATTAAAATGAGATGTCGCCCCCCGATGTAGATTAAAATGAGATGTCAGCCCCCGATGTAGATTAAAATGACATGTCTACCCCCGATGTGGATTAAAATGGGATGTATACGCTGATGTGGTTAAAATGAAGTGTGCGCTGATGTGGATTAAAATGAAGTGTCGACCCCCGATGTGGTTAAATGAGATGTCGGCCCCCGATGTGGATTTAAATGAAATGTCGGCCCCCGATGTAGACTTATCCCTATAATGTTTAGCCTTCATAGGCAGCTATAATGTCTGCTGCATTGGTCAGCTCTGTGGCTTTGACCCAGGTGTCATGCTCAGGACCGTAGCCTGCATACAGTAATCACTCGGTAATAAGAAAACCGGAGATTTGGGACCAGCCAGCAATATTCGCCAACTTGGATACCCCCCACCCTCCCCCGCCGGCGCCAACGTCCTATGAAAAATCGTAAGAATAGTGGGTCATTTTGTTTCAATCAGCCAGCAATTTTCTTAAATTTTCAGTGATAAACCCGTGAAAATGCGACATTACAAAAAAAGAAATTCCGCCTGCGGCGCACCAATAAGAAATATGGCGCCAGTGCCCATATTTCGTATCACCCTTATATTTCATAGCTCAAAAAGCGACCCGGCAATATTCACCAAATCGGGTACCCCCAAAAAGCTGGCTACTTTCTTATTGGCGGGTTTTCTTATTACTGAGTGATTACTGTATCGCACTAAATAGTATTTGACACCTCTAGTGAACTTATCCGAGAGTATATGTGATATCTCAAATAGTGGTTGCCCTTCTTCGGTGATCATCTGTGGCAGAGGCAAAGGTGCTTGAATCGAGTCGTTGTACAGCTCTAATCTGGAAACAGGCTGTACCGGATGAATACGGATATCGAGGTTTCCGAAATCTAACTCGTATGCACGTCCATGGCTAAGCACTTTGGAAATAGTGAACGGCCCAATATATGGCTGCTTAAAGTGTCTGCCTGCCTCTGTCAAACCAGTCCATTGAATAAACTCGGTCCGTAAAAGAACTTTTTGCCCGACTGCGAACTGCTTAGGCATGTGAGTCTTATTGAATCTGGCTTGACTAATTTCTGCTGCTCGGACAATGTTGTCTACCGCGTTGGCATGAACAGCCGAGTACTGGTCAAAATGATCTTGAATAGCTTCTTGTATTGGAACAGGAGCTTCTGGCGGAATAGTAATAACCAGATCATGAGGCGAGAGTGGTTGCGCCATCGAGTCGAGATAAAATGGTGAATAACCAGTTGATGCAGAAACGGTATTGTTAATTGCAAACTCCACCAGAGGCAACTTGTCCTCCCACGAATTGGCTCAAGTATCATTGCAACAACACCTGAAAATGAAAATGCTACTAATCAGTTTGTAAACCAGAGGATGGTGAAATCAAATCATGAATCAATAATTTGAAATTTACCTGAGGATGTCCTCAATGAAGGCATGGCTTCTCTCATTGGCAGCATTCGACTGTGGATGGTGTGACGATGTCATGGACAATCTCGTACCAGTAGATTTCCACAGTGTTTGCCAGAATGTAGAGGTGAATCTGGTGTCTCGATCTGAGATGATGTTCCTCGGAAGACCATGGAGCTTGAAGATATGCTGCATATAGATGGAAGCAGTATGCTGAGCTGTCCAGGTCATGCTGAAGGGAATGAGATGACAACGATGAGAGAATTGGCACATTACCACAAATATACTGTCGTGCCCATTAGTGGTGATAGGCAGATCAATGATCCAATCAAGAGATACATCAAGCCATTTTGTCTTAGGCACGGAATATCGTATGTGTGCCTGACCATAAGGCTTGTGTCGCCTCGTTTTCTGGCGCTGACAAATGGGGCACTCCCGAATGTACTTGATAGCTGCCGTTGTCATTCCTGGCCAATAATATCGGCTACGCAGAAGATGAAGCATGCGATTTTTGCCTACATGACCAGAAATAGTGGCTGAGTGGCACTCATGAAGAAGAATGTGGCGAAGTTGTGTGATCTCACCGTCATCTGTGGGGACTTTAGCTGTTGGTGGAATGTACAGCTGTCTGCCATATATGGTCTTACGATAGATCAACCCCTGAATGAGCTCGAAGCTGTAGCTGCTGACTGACTGTGATGAAGTCGATGATGTCAGCTTAGCCAAAATAGTCTGTGCAAATGTGTCACGATCATATTCGGATATAATGATGTCGTGTAGCTGATGAGCTGATGAAGAAGATATAAGAGCAATGAATGTAGGATCTGCGGATGGAATGACTTCACTGATGTCCATGTGTTGAAGACAATCAGTAAGTTCAAAAAGTGCAGAGATACGCGTGAGTGCGTCTGCAACCTTATTCTTCTCGCCAGCAATGTGCTCTATACGGAAGTTGTACTCGGAGAGCTCATCCAACCACCGTGCCTGTTTGGGGCTCAGTGTGGATTTGGTCTGGAAATAAACCAGTGGCTGATGATCTGAGCGTACAATAGTCTCAGGAGCTCCCAACAAGATGTGGCGAAAGAATCGGAAGCCTTCCACAATGGCAAATAGCTCGATCTCAGGAATAGGCCAACGTCTCTGTGTATCGGATAGAGTGACGCTGTGATAGCCACATGGCTTCATACCTTTTCCTTGATCCTGGAGTAATACTTGGCCAACGTGTGTGCCTGATCCATCGACCTCCAAAATAGATGGCAGTTTCTGATCTGGAAGTTGTAATACTGGAGCGTTACAGATGGCACTTTTGAGGTTATCAAATGCCTGCTGCTGCTCAGTTTCCCAGACAAACTCTGCATTATCTTTAAGGAGACGATTGAGAGGTTCGGCAACTTTGGAGAACTTTGGTATGAATCTCCTAAATTGACCAACCATGCCCAAGAATGACCGAAGGGATGACTTGCCATCTTTAGCCATACGGCGTAGAGGCTGCTTTCCAACGGTAGGACCATAAGACACTGGAGGCTGAATTGCCATGACTGCTCTGATCCTGTCTTCGATGATGGATAGGCCTGCTTCAGATATGTGATGTCCGATAAAATCTATAGATTTGACGAACAACTCCACCTTGGAAGGCCTGATGAAGAACTGGTGATCTCTGCAACGCTGGAGGAACTGTCGAACATGCTTCACATGACTGTCAAAATCTGGACTGTATACGATAGTGTCGTCCTTGAATATGACAAGGAACTGGTCGATGAAATCAAAGAATGCCCGATTTCCTACACGTAGTGCTGTTGCAGGAGCATTGGTCAATCCGAAAGGCATAACTGTCCATTCATAAGAACCGTATCTGGTGCGAATAGCAGTTTTATGTATATCATCCGGATGAATGGGGATTTGGTGAAAGAACTGGTTGAAATCAAATCTACTGAACCATCTTGATCCCTTCAGCTGCTCTAGTAGGGTGTCATGTGGTGGTAGTGGATACGTGTCCTTGATGGTGATGTTATTCAGGGCACGATAATCACAACACATCCTCCACTTTCCCCCTGGCTTAGGAGCGAAAATGATTGGGCATCCATATGGCGATGATGATGGACGAAGGATACCCAACTCGACATATTTGATGATTTGCCGTTTGAGTTCCTCCATCATGGGTGCTGGAATGGTGCGTACTGGCTGTGAAGGAGGCTTATGTCCAGGTTCGATGTCGATTCTATGATATCCACCTTCAAACCGCTCTGGCCTATGACCAGCCGGAAGATCCTCTTGGAAAACGTCTGAAAAGTCTTCTCTCACTTGATCACGTGCTGCTGTGACCTCGGGGTCTTCCATTGTGGTGTCTGAGTCTGATGCTGCAAAGACCAATTCACCATCGACCTCGGAGAGGAAAAAGAGATATGCTACGGCTTCTTCAGCCGAACCATTGGATCGAATGCGACGGAGATGTTTCCTCATAGTGGTGGCACTGACCAATTCCATTTCAGGAAGGCCATCTGAGTCTGGAGTCTGCTCAACTCTGGACAATACTGTGCGAATACTGGAGCCTGATGAATGCTTCCTAGTGATCGTCAGATTTTTGGTCTGAAAGTCAATATGTGGATTCCTCCTCTCCAACCAATCTTGACCCAGAATGACAGTGAATGGTTTCATGTCAATGATGTAGAGATCTACTGAATCCTTATACTTGCCCAGCGTGAATGTAGCATTGGGAAGATAGGATGTGCAGGGCAATTGGCTTCCTCCAGCCAACCCCACTGAGAATGATGATGAATCTGATGGTGATATACCCAGCTGAGAAGCAAATTGTCTGTCGATAAAAGATGATGTGGCTCCTGGATCAACCAAAATGTGAGCATTCTGTCCATGGACTTTCCCCTTATACAACAACAGCTTTTTCTGCGATTTCAGCTGTGCTGTCTGAGATTGCATCTGTGCGATGTTTTCTGTGGGATTATCCATCTGCTGAAACTGTAGTGTCAGTCTGGATAGGACTTCCTCTGAAATACTCTCAATCTGGCCACTTGCTTCAGTGGCATTTTCTGGCTGATCTACCCTCGGGGTGCTCTCATCACCGGTACTTGTGCAGTACCCGGAGAGTTTCCCTGAGCTGGAGCTGCTGGAACTGGAGCTGCTGGATCTGAAGTTGCAACTGCTGCATTGATACTATGCTGATTTTTTAGTTCCTTGACCAGGGTGTTGATTGTGTTAATGAGTTTGTTAGACCCATCTTTTGCACCCTGATTCTTCTGTGGCTGTCTCTGATTCTGAAAGGGATTCTGTGCTGGTGGCTTGCCTTTGATCTGCTTTCCATCATTGGTAGTGGTGGCCCAACAATCCTTCTCGATGTGACCTGGTCGATCACAACGATGGCAAGTCTTATTCTGATTCTGTTTCTGTGATTGTCCTTTTCCTTTTCCTTTTCCCTTGCCTTTGCCACTTTTTCCTTTATTCCTATTCTGATTGGACTTCTAACTGTCATTCTGTTTCCAATTCTGATTTTTGGATCTGTCGTATGGCTTATTGCCACGTCCTCTGTCCTTATCCTTTTTGGCTGGCCCTCCAGATGACGGTTCCTTCTGCCCTCTATAATAAAGAGTTTCTGATTGCTTCGAATGAACGACATAGTTCAAGTCGAGCAATATCTGTGTGGTTAGTGACCACGACATATTATTCCTTTCTGTCTCTGTCAGGAATCGTAAATGAAACTGTCTGCGAAGTTCCGGATCTACGCTGTTGACGAATCTGTCCTTTATCAACACATCTTCCAGTTCAACTGCTGCCAGTGCAGCCAGTGAAGTGAATGTGCGTAGATAATCTGAAAAAGTCTGGTTTTCCTGTTTCAGTGACATTAGGTGTTTTTTAGCCACTGATCTTTTATGGGGGTTACCAAACTGTCTGAGGAAAATCTCTCTGATTCCTGCAAATGTGGCATCTGGTTGATTTGCCACGACCTGGAAATAGTGTCGATCATTATTCTGTATGAGGGTCAGGAAAACTGTGATCAGGTCTTTATCTGGAACTCCTGGATACGTGAATTGGAAGTATCTATCCACGGTTTCCAACCAAACCTCTGCGTCCATTCCTGATTTGTACTGGTTTGGTGGTGCCATTTTCACTTTGGGAACCAAACTGGATGGAACCGGTGCTGGTGCTGTATCTGGATCTGTGAAAATCATTGGAGGATTGTCTGCAGTATATTCTTCATCTGGTTCCTGAGGCTCGTTTTCAGGATCTCGATATCTGCTCATATCAGGCTTCATTCGGCTGATATTGTCGAAGAACCCTATCTTGTCGAATCTGGTCTGGGTATTATCATAACCAGCGTGCCATTTCGGGATCTTGAAACGACTGTATGCATCATATGAGCCTAAGATGTCAAAGAACCATGTAGACGGATCTGCATTGATGGGTGGAATATCTGGATCTTCTGCTTCTGCCATCTAATAAAGACAAAACACAACACCAAAATCTCTTCAGCTAACTGAGTGTGTGAAGATATATATATACCTATGTTATATATGGTATATCTGTATATTATGATGAGGTTATGCATGTACATATATCCACCTTCTTCCCCCCTCAAGGAAGTGTGTGATACAGTGGCAGTTGTCAATTGCCAATACCTCATTCAGCATGCATTCCTTATAGGAATCAGCTGTTACAGTTTTAGGGTTGCAGCCCTACAGTCCTTGGGTTGTAGCCCTGCAGTTTTTGGGTTGTTGCCCTACAGTTTTAGGGTTGTTGCCCATAGTATTATCATGTCTATGATGATTTAGCATGATATAATAATGCCAAAAAACGAAGTTTTTCGAAATAAAACTGGCATTTTTGGGCATATATAGTTACAGTGGCCCTGTTACTCAATACAGTGTTTAGGGTGTTACTTGATATCAGTAACCCTAATACAGGTAAAAAATAAGCAGTATAACGTTTTTGCAAAGATTTTTAAGCAAAACTGCATTTAATACCCACATAAACGTAAAGTGTTGTTTAGGAGGTATGTTACACCCCTGTTACACACATTTAATTTTAGGGTTGTTACAGGGCGTTACACATGCTGCATAAATCAGGGATTGATATTTGATATATAAACATTCATTTTATCAAAAAAAATCAATCCGAAATTTTCAAAATGTGTTTTACGTACAACATTTTGAGCGATTTATTGCCATAGCAATAGCGTTACCCATATATATTCAACACCTAATATTTTAGGGTGTCACACTGATATGACATGTGTCATTATGATTTTCTGATACCTTAATAGGTATAAAATCATAATCTTACATAAAATGGGCACACATTTTTCATTTTGAAATTAAATGTGGAGCTTTTTCACCCATTTTATAGTTTTTTTCAGCTGTCTGAAATATTGTTGTGGTGACATATTTCAGTGTAAATGTGAAATGTAAGTACAGAATCATTACAAGGAACTTCACTTTTGCATATGACATTTTTTCATAGCAAATAAGTGAGTTGTGCTGTATATCAACATTTATAGTTGACAGCATTCTGGGTTTTACTGATTTAAACCCATGCACAGCAAATGTACTTTTCTGATTTATGTATATATTAATCAACTTAAGTGGAAACACCCACTTTAGTGATATTTCTCAACCTATGATTTGTTTGAGCATAGGTCTGTGCTCTTAAGATTTATCAAAGTGATATATCTCATTTGGAACAAATCTGGACTTTGCTGGATACAATCACAGCAACTTCACACAACACATTTATGTGTGTGTGAATGTCCTTTATACTATTGTCAGAAATCATATGAAAACTGATCTGTATGTTACATGCAAATTGAGCTGATCAATTCTGAATCAACTATCATAATGCAATGTACTTGTTGTAGTTGCTCCAACTGATATGTGAGACGAATGGACAATGCTCAGCAGTGACCAGCTGCTTATTTGAGCATTGTATAATGCCTTCGGGTCTGGAGATATTCTCCATCCAGCCCTTCAGCATGGTTTCTTATCCTGTTCCCTTATGTATCGCCATCACTGACACTTCCACGCACATGTGTTTGGAAGTGGGATCCATATTATCATACATAATATAGTTAATTTATTCACTTTGAGTCAGTGAATCTTAACATGTATGATGAATGCTTGGTGATGTGGAGTGTATGGTACTACTGATTAGTACCTAGTGTGTGTGTTCACTTTTATACACTTACAAGAAGATAAGTTCTGGATATTTCAACATTCCCAAACAGTTTATCATGCAGGATAATAATCAGTATACCATGTACTGAATGAATCTAGCATGATATATATCAGGTTAGGGTTTGTTGTAATCCTGAGATAATCTCATTCACAATAATGAGTTGCTGGTTTATTTCACATATAGTTCCGGTGAGCAATCCTTTCAGTGATCCACAATAGAACGATATGTGGTCCGAAGAGTATCTCGACTCCACCGGGTCATAACGAGCTAATTATTGTGTTAAGATCATTGAATAGGCACCTTACACTATATGGGTTCGAATATAGTTAACATGCACAGCAAGTATGCTTATGTCCCTACAAATTATTGGCCCATTCATCCGTGTGGATTTGCATATGGACAGCGTATGGATATCGTAAGGACCCATATGGACAACCGTATGGACGGTCTGAGCAGATTTCTGGCGAAACCTTGATGCATATGTAAGAACCATACGGACGACGCGTAATTGTGGTGTCCATATGAAAATGTCCCATGGACATCGTAAGGATTTCATATGGACACCGTATGGACTACCATATGGACACCGTATGGACAGAAAACATGTCCACATGGTGTCCATACGCGTGGACAGAGGCACTAATCACCCGCACGACAGCGCAGGGACACCGTATGGAAACCCGTATGGATAACGTATGGACACCGTAACCGGACGTGCGGACAACGTATGGACAACCGTAAGGACATCGTATGGACAGCGCATGAAAATCGTAATCGCACGTGCGGACACCGTATATAATCCCGCAAGGACGGCGTATGGACGGCGTATGGACATCGTAAACGTGCGCGCGGACGGCATATGGACTCCCATAAGGACAACGTATGTACGTCGCATGGACATCATAACCAGACGTGCGGACAACGTATGGATAGCCGTAAGGACAGCGTATGGACATCATAATCGCACATGCGGACACCGTATGTAATCCCGTAAGGACAGCATATGGACGACGCATGGACATCGTAAACGCGCGTGCGGAGGGCATATGGACGCCCATAAAGAAAGCGTATGGACGACGCATGGACATCGTAACCGCACGTGCGGATACCGCAAGGACACCAAGTGGACAGTCGAATATAGATAGTCCAGACGTATGGACACGTGCGTCCGTACGTGTGGACGACGTCCTTATCCGGATGAACGCGTCGCTGTCCGTGCGGATGGAAACTTATTTACTTAGTATATTTTACATATCCACGCGTATGGACATCGGTGTCCGTACGTGTGGATAGCTTGTGATAATACTTATCCATGCGTATGGACGATTCCATCCACACGTATGAACAAGACGTCCGTACGTGTGAACACCGTATGGAAAGACGTAAGATTTGTCAGCACGACAGAGCAGGACACTGCAGGACATTCACGAATGGTACACGTATATACAAAATGTTTACAAAATATTGTGCTATTCTAGCCTAGCTTCTCGGCTTCTTTCCTGGCCTCTGGTCTTCTTTGGCAGGTGCAAGTGCATTCTTTTTCTTTTTAAATCTAAGAGGTGACTTTTTGGCAGCCTCGTTCTTGGAACCGCCCCCCTCCTTCTTCTCCTCCTCCTCCTCCTCCTTCTTCTCCTCCTCGACCGCCTCCTCATCGTCCACAGCCTCTCCTTCCTCTCCTTCATTAGCAGCGACAGCCTCATCCTCGACAGCCTCAACATCCGTCTCATCATCATCATCCTCATCATCGTCCGCGTTACCCTTTTCCTCCTCAACATCCGCATCGTGCATCTCTTCCTTCTGACACCCCCGCACGTCCTGAAACCAGTGACGGCTCGTTCCTCTCGTATGACACTGCAAGTGAATGCAACCTAAGTAAGTGCATTAAGAGCAAAGACAACAAATGACAAGCTAAATGCAACTAGAACAATACAAGCAAACACACCGTGACGGGGGGATATTCACGGTCCCGTTCCGATACCTCAGCAGGCTCCAACTTCAGGCCGGCCAGTTTTCTCCCTGTCATCCTCTCGGGATACAGCTTGTCCGTGTTGGCGTGCCTCAAGTAGGCCTTGTGTATCCTGCGTACATAAACCACTTGTTAGACGGCGTCCTTACATATGTACACCGCCTTCCACCCGTATGGACGGCACAATAAATGGTGTCCACGCGTATGGACAGCAAAACAACACCACGCACACATATACACATGGACGTTCGCGTAAGTGCAAAAGGTGAAAATGTGAACGTTGCAGGGGAAGGCAGGGAGGGAGGGAGGACTTGCCAGATAACATTTTTTTTTACTATAACTGACTGGAGGTTGTGCTCCAGCCTCTCTATCGTTTTGGCAGCCGACCCGATGCGGAGTTGCTCGGCACTCACGAGCTCATCCACCATGGACATGTGGTGGGATAACATCCTCTCCACGGGGTAAAAGTCCCCCTTCTCTGGGAGGTGCACCACAAACTCCACGTACAGCTCGTAGGTATCGCTGGGCAAAAGCATCGGCTTCTCGTTTAAGGATTTCCCCGGCCCGATGGCGGCGACGGTTGCCCGACCGATGACGAGGTTGGAAAGGCCAGTTTTGGTGGCCTTGCCGGTGTCGTAACCGTCACCGATACGACCCACGTCCGCCTGGGCGGTGGCAAACACGTCAACCTGGTCCCCGACAGCCAAGGGGCCCTCCAGGTTGGGGGAGTGCTCGTCTGCCTGCGGCGCCGACCCTTCGGAGACCGTCTGTTGGGGCGCTTCCACCTGGACACCGTGGGGACGACGTATGGACTAAGTCGTTCGTACGGGCGACACACGCGTGGAAACATATAAGAAAAACAGTTAAGAACTGGCGCTCACTAGCCAAAACGTACACCCCTGTGGACAACGTGCAAACTACGTGGTTCATAAGCGTGGAAACAATCAAGCGGCACAAGTTGAAAAAGGGTTCACATAACCACGCGCCTGGACACCGTTGGACAGCGAGTGGACACCGCAGTTTACAGGCGGAAGAGCACAAAAGTTACCTTCGGTTTCTTTTCAGGGGCTTCAGGGGCTTGGGCACCAAGCGCTTTGAAGATCTCAAAGTGCTTGCCTTCGGTGAGTGGGTTCCCAGCAGCCACTGCCAGAGCCACCCGCAGGCACGCATCTGTCTCCTCCGGGGTCGGCATATCCCTGTGCCCGTACACCTTGTACCCGGCCGCTGGACCCTTGTACCGGATGTGAAACCCGTCGGGGAAGTCCTGGGTGACCTTAAATTTCCAGCGACCGGGCCCATCCGAGTTATTTTTTAAATAACTCAACCGGTTGGTGACGTATGTTTTGACCATGCGCAGGGGCACCTGCGGGTGTCGGGACTGGATATGCTTGGATATCTTGTTGTGCACGGCCACCCCGATGACGGCGACCGTCCCAGGGGGCAGCTTGCCTGTTCCATGCCAGTCGTCGATTATCTCCCGGGCGTCTTCCTTCATGTCGTTTAAAACTTGGGCGCCCGGGTCCAACACCAACCGCTCTGTATTTGCGGCCTGCGCAGCCTCTGCAGGTTTGGCTGCACCCCCCGCCCCGGCAGCCCCTGCAAACATCAGCATTTGCTGCTGCATGCTCTGCATTTGCTGCATCATTTGCTGCATCGCGGAGTTTGACCCGGTCGCCTCGACCAAGTTGGTTTGGCGACGGGTCGGTGTCGTGGAAGTGGGGGCGGGGGGTGGTGATTTTGGTTTCTGTGTGCGTTGTCTTCCGGGCTGAACTCGCAATCTGGTCATGTTGGGAACTTACGAAACAAAAAAGCGAGGAGGTTCGTTTGCTGGAGGACTGTGGGCGTTTGTATTTGGCTTACTTTTGGCGGCGATGGCATGAAAACGGTATTCACGGGCGTGGACAGCGCTGCCTTCGTGGCGTTCATCCGTACAGTACGGGCGTCCGAACGTATGACCGTTGAGCTGGTGTATGAGACAGCGTCGTCCATGGGCGATTTTGCACATGCATGTCTCGATTTCTTTTTTCTTTTTCAAATTGGTATCAGAGTCCTCTCTGTAGGGAAACGCGATTTTATGAATATAAGTTTTGCGGTGCAGCAGGTTTCCATCACCGTGGGTGCGTGGCCGAGTGGTCAAATGTTGGTAAGCCGAACGCGTTGTACGCGAGGGTACGGGGTTCGAATCCCCGTGAAGGCATGGGCATCCACGGTCCCCCTTGTGGGGTAGCGATATGGGCGATTGCCGCCGACAACGCGCTAGTCTACAAGGGGCGCCGTGGGTGCCCACCCACGCCTTCATGCAATTTTAAGTCTCAGTAACTCATGGAGACCGTCCGATTAAGAGTGGGGGGTTCATCTGGACCGTCGATTGCACTGTCCGCTGGGAAACAATCCCACTGAGTGCCTGTTCTGGGGTAAATAGCAAGCAGCGAGAGGGCGTCTAACCCCCCTCCCGCTTAATTATTTTTTTGTCCCCCCGCTCCGATTTTAGCCCTCCATCGGCCTTTTTAAGGGATTTTTTTTTGCCATTTTTTCGCTAAGTATTTCTACCCAAGTGTCCACCGTGTGGTAAAATGTGCTGTCCGTACGCTGTCCATACGGTTTGTATGTTTTTATTTTCCATGAGGTCCAGTTTCATGTCATATGGACGGTCTGAAAAAGGCCGTCCATGGGACATGAATCATACGGACAGTCAAGGCTAACTCAGATGGACAGCGTATGGACTGCTAACTGACGTTTCCACGCGTGTGGACATTTTTCAACAAAAAGCGTACAAACACTATAAAGTCGTACGAAAACTCGTAATTCAGCGTGTGCTTTCCCTATCCATCCATGCGGACTGTTCAAAATGTGCTGATTTTTCCAACCATATGGACAGACCGTCCATGGGACATGCCCACGTGTGGAAATGTGCTTATTCATACGAAAATTCGTACGAACCCCACATGGACAGCTAACTGACGTTTCCACGCGTGTGGACAACCGCTCTCATGGACTAGAATGCTTGCGGAATCCACACGGACAACACATAGCGTCCATCCTTAATCTAACGTGTGGACCACGAGTTTACAACCTTGACGTAAGTGTCGGTGCATTCGCGCAGATGTGACATGGAACGTATGAACACCGTTGTCCATACGCTGGAAACCTAAGCCTAGCGTACGAACGCCGTACGTACGACGCACGGACGACCAAAGATGTCATTTTGTCCCTGCGTTGAATGCAATGGTGAAAGGTGGTTATCCAGTAAGCAAACTCTCCGGCACGTGCGTGCCAATGGACTTTATGGTGATCGATCGCCGTCACCAGAGCGACAACAAGATGAACATAGTGAGGAGGAGGAATTCCCAGAAGATGTTGCCATCCACGAGGCAGCAGATGCGACGATCAAAAAAATCAATCGGCTCTTCTTGGGACCTCAAGAGGACCCAAGCGCAGAGGTAGGTCTTCCTTATCAGCTAAGTCAGCAATTCATCAGCATTCATCACATTCATGCCTTCTTTGAGGATGTGTGTGTGTGTGTGTGTTTGTGTGCGCAGGAAAGTCTAGAAAACGTCCAAGCGTCCGCTGACGTTGTGGCGAACAATTTCGTGTTGGATCTTCTCGTCTCCCACAACCACCACAACAGCTCGCAGGCCTACTTCGATGCGATTCTGAACATTCTGCGTGTTCACTACGTCGACAAAGTAGCCGATAGTGCACATACTCACATCGCAGAGGTTCCATCTACCTATGCACAAGTATTGCAGAAGTGGAAGGAGATGTTCAAGGGATACAACGAAGTGGACGTTTGCCCCGAGTGCTCCGAATTCTTTCAGGACGAGCACGCCAACCGCGACAAGTGTCCGAAATGCCTGGAACCGAGATACGAGGACGGAAAGACGGTGAAGGGGGTATACATTCCAGGTCGAGCTCGCTGTATTTTTCGATGGTGGCCGCTCGAAACGCTGTTCACCGTATTCTTCCTGACGCCGGAGTTAGCCATGCTAGCGCGTACGTGGTGGAAAGAAGGCATGTTGGACAAAGACCCCCGAGCGGAGGTACATGGTATACTGGGTGAGTTTACTCCGAAATTTCAATCCGTGACTGTGTACACCGCATGGACGTAAGGACTGTACATCGTCCGTGGGTACGATTAGCATCGTCCACCCGTGTGGACGAAGCAAGTGCGGAATTCGTATGTCGTATTTCCCACTGCTCGTGCAAACTCGTCCATGTAGGTGAACACCATATGGATGGTAAATACGTACGCCGTCCGTACGCACGGACCTCGTTATCCACTCGTGTGAACAGTTTAATTGCGGAAATCTTAGGTGCCATTTCCCAGAGCTCGTGCAAACCTGTCCATGAGTGTGAACACCGTATGGACAATTCGTTCGCTCGTCGTCCGTACGTGTGTACTTAGTTATCCACCCGTGTGGACAGTTAGTGTAAGGAATTCTCATGTATCGTTTCCCAATGCTCGTGCAGACTCGCCAGGATTTCTCAACTTCGTTCGCAACAAGTGGGACGTCTTTAAAGACCCGAGGAACATTGCCATCATGGCGTGTGCGGATGGCGTCCAATCCTTCAACGACGGCATACGCACGGTGACTCCGCTGTGTTTTACGATTGTCAATTTCCCAGGAGAAATTCGCTGCAAACGAGAATACGTGATGACTTGGGGAATCTGGGATGGAAAACCGAAAGTCAGCGCAAGTTCTACGACATGTTCACCTTGGAGGTTAACAGACTGACTATCGGCGTACGCATGTTCGATGTGATTACCAACACGGTTTTCACGTTCAAGCTCGTGCTGTACAAAGTGCTCGAAGACTACGTTGGCTTGAGCGACGCAGCGAGACGATTGGGAGCTAATTCGTACTTAGGTTGCCTAAGATGCTGGATACGGGGTACTGAGAAATCTACATCTGGTCTAACGAAAATCATATATTCCTCACTACACCAAGGACTGCAACCAGGTAAACGCATGACCCCTTCGTTTGTCCCCTTTCCTTCTTCGGCTGTACGTGTGCCCACCGTGTGGACACCCCACGGACAGCTCGTGGATTTTTAGCTTACATTATGTGTTAAAGAACACCCTGTTCGGGCTAGTGGATACCGGCGTCCATACGCGTGGACGACGGAACCATATGTCATCCGTACGCGTGATTCACCGTCTAAGCGTGTTGTGTTGATTTTCTCCGCCGGCATTGAGCAGGTGAATCAATTCCTCTTCGCACCAACAGCGAAGTCCGCGAAACCCAACAGCTCCACGCCAAGATGATCAGAGAGGGACGAGTGCCTAAATCAATCATCGAGGAATTCATGAAGCAGAGCGGGGTCAAGGAACCATGCCCGATGTCAATCATTCCTGATTTTGACGTTGTAAAAGACTACCTTCTCGACTTGATGCACATCTTGTACAACCTGATTCACGGCGTCCACTGCGTGATTTTTGGTGATGGTTGGGGACCGAACACACGCAACTATGCGCGAAAGATGAAGGTCCATCGATCGTGGGTTATCGCACCCCCACCCAGAAATGTAAACGATCGAAGATCTGCTGCGAAGCGACTGGCAGGTAAGCTGGTAGGTCGTTTGCGAGTTTCTGCTGTTCCATACGGGTGGACACCTTGTTCCGTCCGGACGGACGTCCTATGCCACCGTTCGGACGACGTATGGACCCTCCACTGTATGCCTAACAATGTAAATTCTTCGCAGACAAACCATCACCGTGGGGACTGTCACCGATCGCAAAGACCGGTGCAATCAAGTGGGTACGAAGTCTGAAGCTCCCGACAAATATGGGACCTCTACCTAAGAAACTTTTGCAGGAGAAGTACAACAGCCCGAATAAGGTGCGGAAGATGAAGGCCGCGGAGCTGGTGGTATCCCTCACTTCTGGGATACTGGGCGTTATTGCATCCTGGCAAAATGCTGACGGGCAAGTTCTCCGTCCACAATACGCGAAGTTCGTCGGCGAATTTGCGGTGGTGGTTCGAGAATTAACCGCCCCCTCAATTGATCCAGAGGTACGTTAATTAGCCTAATCCACGTGTGCTTCCGTGTGGACACCGTACGGACGCCGCACGGACGACGTATGAAGTCGTTGTCCATCCGGGTGTTCCTCCAGTATTCACACCTGTCATGTCCCGGTTCGAGATTAAGGTTGCCTCTCATTTTGCCTTTCAGGAAATGAACAAGCTGCAGAGCCGAGTCATGAAGTTGAGAGATGAGATGGAGCGGAACAACACCCCTGAGGCGTTGGTGATTATGTCGCATCTTCTCGTGCACATTGTCGACCAGCTGAAGGACAACGGCCCTGCACGGGAAATCTGGATGTATGTCTTCGAAGACTATTTCGGGTTGTTGAAGCTGTCCATCAAGACCCGCTCACAACCAGTCGCCAGCATGATGAAAGGATTGGAGTTGCGGCGAACGGTTTCCATGGTTGCGGGCATCAAGCAGATGCATCGAATTGGTCGAGCTCCGCATTATCGACCTCCTGCAAAGCAGAACATCTTTACAACAAAATCAAGCACTGTGCGGCCATCCGCTGGTGAGCACATCCATAAGTATTATGTGTACCATGCATGTCAGTCTGTCCATGCGTGTGGATGCTTTGTAAGTACGTTTGCACGTAGTTGCCTATTCTAAAAATATTACGGTGGGTATACCCACCGTAACGCCAAACTTTGCAAGCTCGTACCGACCGCACAAGTAGGTTGCGGGGGTTAAACATATGGATTTTCTGTGACCCAAGAGGTTGATTAAAGGACGGAAAACTTAATTTACACGACTCCGATAAGTTTTGGGCACATTACACAACCTTGAAGTTGGGGAAATAACGGTGGGTAGAAAACTTCGCTTACGGTGGGTATACCCATTCAACTCTATTTGCAGACTTCTGCAGCTTGGTATAACATCAATATACTTATTTTTTCGATATGTACTTTGATTTTGGTATATAACCGACGTACCTTTTGGTACAATATGTGCTGCCACCTCGCAGACCTCCGACACTTGCACATTCAAAATCAGGTACTATGCACACCAAATATACTATATACACAGTGCATTCCGATGATATTAGGGTTTGGGTATTTGGGTTCGTTTGGCCCGTTATCAAGTCATTTCTGGCGCATGTGGAGGCTCCATAGAGATTCGCGGGAGTGTCTAGAACAAGTTGGTCACTGGTGACATGCCGTGATTCGCAGCCAATCATCGGTAATTATTGATACCCTTCGGGTGGGTATACCCACCGTAAGCACCTCTTACGGTGGGTATACCCACCCTTCGTAGAATAGGCATAGTTGTTCACACGCGTGGACAACGATCCATACGCACGGACAGTACTTTACTATTGTCCGTTTGATCAATAGCACTTGTCCAAGCGCGTGGACGAAGGGCCTTCCGTGCGGACGACGCCGCCCACACGTGTGGAATACCTGTCCGTACGCACGGATAGGTTTTCACTATTGTCCGTTTTCTCTCTCTTCAGTCTTCTTGTGAGCCAACTAATTCACTTGCGCGGCGTCAATCGCAACAGATGACAGGGAAAAGATTCAAGTTTATCTTCGTACCGAGTTCCCCGAGTACGACATTCTGTGCAAAAATTTCGACGACAGACTCGCCTTATTCAACAGGTACCAACTCATATGCGTGTCTGTAAATTGTGCAAATGCCATGTGGATGGCGTATGGACGGCGTACGGCCACCGTATGACAACGTACGGAACACTGAGTCCACCCGTGTGTACCTTGCGAATGCAGGAACGCTGTGCAACGGAATCGTCGCAACCGACGGGCGGGTCGTCGAAGGCCGATGACGAATGACGTGGTTCCGGTGTTTCTACAACCAGACACGTGGCGGAGGTGCCCAACAACTTTGCAGATTCAGCCTTTCACCGAGGAGGAGCAGGCCTTCGCCTTAGCCGGCATCGCCCCGTGGACGGAGTATCCTAGCATCAAGATCGGGCGTGAAGATTTCCGAGTGCACGACAGCGACATTGGTTTGAAGAGCTGTCAACGGTATTTCAAGAGCATCTTTCGAACTCCGGGAGTGCCAACTCAAGCCCAACTTCTTACAGGCGAGATACCGGACGATGACGTTGAAGATAGGTATGGGGAAATCATGAAGATTGTCAAGCTTGACCTTCCCGGTCACGAGATCTTTCTGTTGAAGGCCCGTTGGTACCCAAAGGCGGCTGCGCTTGCGGACGACATCAGCAAGAACATTTACCTGCGCAAAGACATGCCATGGGACGTGTCTCAGCCATTCGTTCGCGCAAACAGCATTGAGAATCAAGTGGTAATTCAGGATGTTCCTTTCATGCCGGCTTGGCTTGCCCGGTTCAAAGGAAATGCTGTCCCTTTGGCCATTCGACGACGAACTGATTGCTTGCAAGTTGTGTTGGATCGCAAGGCGGATTTCTTCCGTGAACTCGATGGTAACAGTAGTAGCGAGGATGACAGTAGTAGCTCATCTGATTCAGATGATTGCGGATGATACACGATGTAATATATATGTAAATAAACCGTATGTAGGCGGATACCTGTATTCACACGCATGATTCCGCTAATCCATGCGGGTAAACTCTTATCCACACGCGCGGATGTATGTGTCCACACGCGTGTTTCAACAAACTCCAATTTCGACGTCCATACGTATGGATTGGCGAATTCCGATCGTCCATACGTCTGTCCACACGTCGTCCGTACGCATGGGTTCGATCGGTGACACGCCTCCATGGTGCCCACATGGCTGATGAAGGGGCAGGAAATGCTCGGGCACACCCAGGCCCGGGTGCAATGGCTGTCCACACGTGCGGACAAGCGCAAACGAGTGGCGCAGCACGGGTCTCACACTGTCCATACGCCCGTCCACACGTCGTCCGTACGCGTCCGTACGGTCCAGGGACACGTCCCCATGGTGCCCATGTGGCTGATGAAGGGGCAGGAAATGCTCGGGTACACCCAGGCCCGGGTGCAATGGCTGTCCACACGTGCGGACAAGCACAAAAGAGTGGCACGGCACGGGCCTCACACTGTCCATACGCCCGTCCACACGTCGTCCGTACGCATGGGTTCGTCCAGGGACACGTCCACATGGTGTCCATATGGCTGAGGAAGGGGCAAGCAGTGCTCGGGTACACCCAGGCCCGGGTGCAATGGCTGTCCACACGTGCGGACAAGCGCAAAAGACTGGCACGGCACGGGCCTCACACTGTCCATACGCCCGTCCACACGTCGTCCGTACGCGTCGGTACCGTCCAGGGACACGTCCCCATGGTGTCCATATGGCTGAGGAGGGGTAGAAGCGGCATTCCTCGCTGTCCGCACGTGTGGACAGCAATTTCCAACGGTTCATGCGTATGGACGGCACCTATCCATACGGTCGGGCAGTGTACGGAGCGTCCACACGCGTAATAAAATCAGGTAAACTAGCATACGTCGTCCACACGGGAGCACACGTATGGACGACGTGTGGATTTATCGTATGGACACCGTATGAACATCACTTTTGCAAATTAGACATTTTCACACGTGTGGATTTTGCAAAAAAAGCGTCCATACGGCGTCCATCTGCAATCCACGCGTCGTTCATCTGAATTTCCACGCGTGTGGACAGGCCAATAATTTGTAGGGTGTGCATGTATGATGCATTTTGATATGATGCCATATTTTCCAGCTGCTACCGTGATCAAGCTGGTCTATACATAACATCTGCTAACGTGGTGCATACACAACTTAGAATATTGCAGTCACTCAGTATAGAATATATACATGATGTAATGTTGCATATACTCAGATGCTGCATGTTGATGTGTGCTGCATGTTAAAAACTCAAATATACATCTATTGCACACTATATATTGCAGATAAGCATGAAATGCTGACAATTTGAGTATTTGTGCAGTCATCAATATGTGGTGTGTGCTGCAGTATAATCAGATGTCCGTCATGCATCCATAAAAAATATGCCTGCGAGTATTAGTTGTTTGCAGAGTATTTTGATGTGAGTATGTATATACAGTTGATCGTAGCAACATTTGACATTATCATCGTAAATTACAATCGTAGCACGCTGCAAATAATTTATGCATAATACGTGCGCTGACATATGTACGGATCAAAATCCGTCGATGATTACTATGTTGTATATCATTCTGAACGATTTTCAAATGTGATTCATCCATGCGTGTGCATGTAATTGACATGCATGCTGTAAAATGCGAACCAATTCTGCGAGAACATGCGACTATCGCGCATGCTGACAGCTGCGAATCAATCTATTACGCATCGACATATATGATGGCCGTACAAAAAACAATTTGGTGCAATCACGAAAATTGTAATGCTGCGCTGATGACTTTTCGCGCAGATAACGATTCCGCTGATGTTCTATGCTTCCGCGTCTCATTTGCGAACATATGTACATCTGCGAAGCATGTATGCGAGTACATCTCATCGCTGCGCGAATGTATGCCATATGCACACCTTGTCGTGCAGTATATGCGATCAGCTGTATCCTGCGAGTGCGTTTCTGCGAACGCGACAATTACCTCGCACACTGTCTTCGCTATTGCAGCGGAATATGCGATATATCAAATATTCGATTTATTCAAGTGCGTCGCCTTATGTGATTAAGCTCCGCAACCTGTCAACACAAAATTAATGATATCTACGCGCTGCACACAATTGAGTTCTCGTGCTGTTCGTGCCTGGACGAGCTAAATTAGAATACCATTATGTTAGGGCTGATATGCGAGCCCACAAATATTATACAGTATATCAAATAAACACTGTGCTGTTGAACGACACACACAAGTGTAACAGTATAGCGGGTTGTGAGTTGCAGTCTCCGTAGAAGATCTGCTGAAGCACAACGCTTCCTCACTTTTATACCTACGTCACCCATCATCTTAGATGGTACCGCCATTGGGTTGTGAACCCGAGACGTAGGTTGAACGACCAGCATGGTAATAACGACTAGTTCGTTCATGCTGCACATGCGAGTTCCGCGCATGCTGAAAGCTAAAGATGGTTCTTGGTTTGTTTCCAAGATGTATCTTTGCTTTGCCATCTTCGAGTTCAATCATACGAACTCTCGATGACAGGGATGCCTGATGATATGACATAATCATCTGGCGACATGTACAGTCATCGTCGACCGTACTGACGACTGTCATAAATGTATGACGCGACTCGACCTGTACAGTCATGATCGACCATACTGTCGACTGTCATAATAATATATGACACGACCGACTGTCATGATAATATATGACATGACATGACATGACATGGTATGACATGTATGACAGGTATGACACGTATGACATGTATGACACATATGTCATCGGTCATAACCCTGACATAAATAAACCCTAAGCTAGATATACCCGGAACGGTCTCGGACGGATTCGGAGTCTAGCCTACCTGTGACACAGCACGAACCTATAGATCAGTCGGCAGTCCAGTGTTGGCCTAGGAGTCTGTCATAGGGGCCTGCACCGGGACTCCCGGTCAGGGCTGCCTATACAGATTTCAGCACGTAATAATGGCAAGTCCATGCCGTATCCTTGAAGTCAAGTTATCAAGTTATCAAGTTATCAACTCTTTCAAAGTGTTTGGCATGACTCGTCTACACAGCGATACATTTTATAAACCGATACCTTAACCTGTTAGATATATAGTTTCAGCTATATATCGGGCTATAGTCAGAATGCTTGCACTTTCGGTAAATAGACTATAAGTGTCGGATAAAACAACTAGCAAGGCTTAAGTCGAAAACCCTAAACTTTGTGACACCCGTACTATACGGATTACTAGTACAGCGCTAAGGATGGTGACACCCACGAGTGTCACCGCATCCAGCAGTACACAATGCCAAAGAAATGTCGTTCTATGACGACTGTGAAATTGACTCCAATAACAACTTTACAGGCCAATGGCTTTTTGTCTTATGGACTCAGCGAATTTTGGATATTCTTTGTGAGTTTGTGACTTATATTGAGTATTGTACAAAATATCATTGCACAGTACAGAATAGTATTGCACAAAACATTTGGCAAAGAACAAACACGCTATTTAAAATAATATCCCTCATGATTATCGTTGGTCTGGAAAGGGACCCTATACACTGCCGGGAGAGGGATGCTATAAGGATAAGTACTCGGATGTGGTCATGCTTTCCATTGATAGTGCAAGTATGGGCTGTTCTGTGAGCAAGAAGCTCGATAATGAGCAGCTGAAACATAAGGTTTTAATTATTCCGGGAGCAAAATTGGATTGTTTCCGGAACAATTAAGTTCCGATTTCCCCCGTAACAATGAATTTTGGCTACGGACACGCACATTTAGGGTTTAGTGAGAGTTTATGGGGTTTATCCAGTAGCCAGGCACCCTAAAAACCTAACATTAAACCCTACATATGCTTTCCCGTAGCCAAAATTCATTGTTACGGGGAAAATCAAAAGTTAATTGTTCCGGAAACAATCAAAATTTGCTCCCAGAATAATATAGTTCCTTGTTAAAATGGTTTATGAATGTGGTTCCGCACAATAAACTAAACCCTAAGATGCTTAAAGAAACGGGGATGCATCTTGGTATGATAAAACAAGCACTTGAGGAGAGAGAGTGTCCGTTACCGCCCCAACTGTGCCCGTGGGCGGAAAGTGAGGTTGTTCCGGGTCAGCAAGGACAATACCCAGGTGCACACCTGGATGGAGTGCCTCAAAGTGTGCTGGAATTGGCACTACGACTAGTTCGTACAGTCTAGTGTCATTCCATTATGGCATCTTCGGTGGTCAGCTTGTGTCCCTCAGCTCGGGTATATATTGTCTATTATCCGAGTCTAGTGATCCGTTTGTTCCGTCGGCTCTCGGGTCCCCACTGCCTGACTTGCTGTTTCTAGCAGGTTATGGACCCTCTCGCGCTTGCGTGAACTGATTTTTGGCGTTGAAACATATTTCATTATTGCTCTATCCTTATTTTGAGCGTGCCCTTCCCTTTTGGGGCGCTGGAAATCTGATTCTCGCCACTGCTTGGAGACACGCGGTTGACTTTGGGATATTACGGCATAGTGGTTTCGGCATTTACTTCGCGCGTTTGCTTTCTTTTACGAATTATTGTTCCGCGATGGCTCTCGCAGTAATTCTGCCCGATGAAGAGCTTCAGGCTCTTTTGCTTTCTTGCGATGAGAAATTGGAGAAAGTGGAATTCCTAAAACGTACTCAGCTCATTTCTTTGTGCCACGCCCAAGCTAGAGCGCTCGCTCATTTTCGGTGCACCCCGCAGATTTTGCCGCAGCCTGAGACAGTTTTGGAGCCGATTGTTGTGGAGATAGTCGTTTCAGAGCGCGCAGGGGTTGGTGGTGTTGCGACCGAGGGTTGTAAACCCTCAGCCGTTTCTCTCTGTGATGTGGGCGTTGGCGATGCGTTGGCGTTGCTTTCCACCCGATCTATTTCTTCGCAAGTTACGACCACGCGACCCGCGACTGGCTCCTCCAGTACGCGCAGGCTCACACGGCAGGCCCCTCCTGTTCGTGTCGAGCGTCATTTTTATCATGCCGTGGATTCGGTTTCTGGTACTCTCGACACCTCTGGGCGCCAGGACATTGCAGCGGTATGTGAGAGTGAGGAGCTCATGGCTCTTTGACACAAGCAGAGTCGCCGAAGATGACACACCGGATATGACACGTGACAGTACGAACATGTCACTGTGCCAATTCCAGCAAAGTGTGGTGGGAACCCCCTTTTTCAAATGCAACAAAATGGCCAAGGGAGCTGACCCTCATGGGATATTTACCAGAAGGTTTCGGCAAAGTGCTGAAGTGGATCGGGGTACCGCACCGCGGGCTAAAGGCTCTTCTGAAAAAGTTATCCAGAATGTGTAGACGGCACTCTAGGGAAAGAAGCATGCTTCATAAGACGGGGATCATGCCAGAGAATGGGACCACAAATGAATCCCCAAGCATCATGAAACTTTGCGTGAAAAATAAAAAGGGCACCGAAGTTGTAAAGACCGCAGGAAAGATGCTAGACAATTACTTCAAATAGGCCCCCCTCCCCCCCGCCCTCAAGGGGCTGAGGCAAGGGGGTCCCAGCCCCACGGGGGCAACAAAGGCCCAGGGGCCGGAGCACCCCTGGGACCCAATCTTCCCACCTCCACTGCCCAACACGCTTCCATCTCCACCATGCATTAGCTCCGCGACCTGCCGATGTTTTTTTCCGATTCTGGTGGCCGACACGTCTCCCTTAGTGCCGCGCCGCTCCTGCTTCCATGCTTTGTGGAATGCCCACTGCTTTAGCAGACATTTATGTATGAGGGGAACAGCCTCGTGTAGATCGTTCCGAAGGCCTTGCCTTACTCATCGACGCAAATGTTTTATTTTTATTACTATTATTATTATCATTATACTTACAACTGACTATGTTAGCTACATAAATGCAACTTCAACGCAATAGTTTGATTTCACAACGGCTGAACCTACAAATGCGTGTGCACTTAGGGCTTATGCATCTTATGAGCTACGCAGCCCAGGGTGCAACTCGTGGGGGGTTTATGTGTGTACAAAACTTGAAAGGGTGACAAAGCTCTTCACAACATCACACTACCTGCACGCAATTTCAAACACTTGTTAGTATTGTGGAGCACGCACGCACCAAAATTTTCAAAAGACCAACAAACTCTCGTGAGTACGGATCACAAAATCACCTACACACGACACAGTCAGCTTTCTACGGTAGCATGGTCGGCAAAGCCCGGGGAGAGATCCCGTCGAGGAAAGTCGTCCCTCGTCGCTCTGCTACCATTCGAAAAACCTTTCATTTACACTGCAAAAAACAAGCACATTCAGCGTGTTCGCGGCACGCACGGAACCTTGGGCGGCAAAAGCTCCCGCGAGGAGCCGTCCTCGATCGCGCTGCAACTCGGCCAAAACCGCAAACGACATTGCAATGTGGGTGAACGTGCGCGCTAGACGCATGCGGTCAGTAGCAAAAAAATCGCCGTCCTGCGTACGATTTGACGACCCAAACCGTGCCGCTGGAGCCGCCGAACGAAGATAGGCAAAGCGGAAAACACGATCAGGGGAACAAAAATAATCTTAGTGCGAAAGAGAATGCCGAGCGAACAAAGGTAGACCAGTTGTTGAGGATAATGCGGGGCAGCAGATGAAACAAGAAAACAAAGTAAAAAAAATAGTGCAAAAAACAAAAGAAATCTACCCGAAGTAATGAAAACAGTCAAGTATTGACTCCGCCGCCAAAGTTTGAGTCTGCTGCGGGGAGATGTTTGAGAAAATGAAGACTGTGTGCGAGACTTGCTGCTGTTCATATTTGAAAATTCTCGTCGAGTTGCGTTTGAAAGTTCTCGAGAGCGCAACTATGCTTCTACCGGCCAAGCATATGCCAACGCGTAACGCAACGAACAGCACACGCCCGCGCCCGAACACCAAATTCAATGGCCATGCGTTATGTGGTCGTTCAGTCCGAATTAATGTGTCACCCGCCATATGCTAAAATTTGTCACCACAGAACAGCCATTTCCAGAATTTCAGAATAGCCAATAGCTGAATTTCTGATCAACCAATGTCATATAGGATGGTGCCATTTTTTTTTGTATTTTCTCCCTGAAAATATATAAGTTATCAACTTTGAAACCGAAAAACAGCCGTAACTTAAACAAAACACATTTTTTGGACCCACCGTTTGGCATGCAGCTTTTTCTATGTAAAGTCCCCAGTATAACAAAACAGCAACACAAAAATTCCGTCCCCGACTAGTGAGATATACAAATCCGCATACCGTGTCACGCCATACCCGCGCATACCGTTACCGTAACTACCGTTCGGTTGATAAGAATTCGATCATGGACGACACGGCCAAGGGGGCAGGCGAGGGTAGATTGATAGTTTTATACATGTAATAATTCGCAAACGATGTACGTTTAATAATATGTGAGCCATCAAGCTCTGATTCACCATGGTCACTTGCGCTAATTTTACTACCAACTTCTGGTATTGGGGGCCGTCGGAAGGCCCAAAATTAGGTTTCTCGTAAGGGCCATGTTTCGGCCACGAACTCGGCACACGTTAATTGAGCTGGCACTTGAATCGGTGAGGCTCGTTTGGGAATTGACAACGACTTATTATTACATTTCTCTTCAGAACTTGTTGTTAGATGCGCGATTCACGCTCTTATTACTGGTGTGCGGTGTCCGTCACAATTGGCACTTCCGCATAAAATAGCGTACAACCTAGAGCTTTCACGCCACAAGCAAGAGTGTCGTACTGTTGAGTCCCAACATTTCCTGAGAAGCATCGATGCAAAGGATACACACGCGTATGGCATGTACTAATAGTGAAGAACAAGAACGGTATATGGTATGATGTATTCTCAAGTCGAAATGTCAAGTGCACAAGTAAGGTTCACATACTGGCCAATCAGGTACAGCTAAGGGACCACGTGATACCGAGTGCCTGCATCTACGATAATTGCGCATATGCATTTTGGTACCTGATTTTCCGCCGAAGGCACATGCAACGAGTGTCGTGCTTGCCACTAATGGCTCTGCCTGCCACCGAAGGGGCAAAGGAAGACGAGAGCATGCATGGACACGATAGCTTTAGCAGCAATCGCTTAGCGGTGTGGTGTAGGGACACCACTCAATGCGGGGACGCCACTCAATGCTGGTGTGTCAGATTGTGCTCGGTTCGCTGTAGAACCAGCTAGCAAGCCATTGCAGTGCATTGTCCAATCTAGCCCTGTCCCGCGCCGCCGGCCGCAGGGACATTTGCCTCATCACAGTGAATATTGGCCACTTTGGCTCCAACTGCTACCCTCAGATCCATTGGAGACAAACTAAACACCAAATTAGCTTTACCAGCTCCACACAAAATGGCATGCGAGCTATCCAGGAGCTCCGCGTCCAGAATGATCACGGTTTCGTTGCTACGCAAGCCGACCGGGCCCAGTGCACCCCTGTCACAGCACACCTCATCCCGTCACGTGATGCAAATCCCAGCAGGCTGAGTACCGTGTTTCACACAAGGGTCCTTGACGGCACCATTCGGACAACGGTTCTCGAGACGATGCACTTGGACAACAATAAGCCGAGGGCATATACAAACATTCGGTTGTGATAAGATGCGAACATACCGCACATATCCGAACAGCGGCACCAGCTCTCGAGCTCCCGCCAGGCGCACCCTCGAAGGCGGCACACCGCAAGTGGTGGCGACGGCCGCTAGATTCAAGGTGCGATCTTGAGACAACACTGCCGCTGCAAGGAGAGGCTCTCGTTCCGTGCCCATCTCAATCCGCAGCGCCAGGGTCTTCACCACCAACCCCGGCAGCTCTGCACCTACGTCAGAACCAAGCATCCAGCACCCAAACTTGCCACCACCGTCGAGCCCCCTCGTTCCTCTTGGCACCACGTGGAGGCTCTGGAGAGAGGTTGGAGGAGTACGAGCAGCTGCGGCTCCCCTAAGCTCCTTCGAGAAACTCGCTGTCCATTCTGGGTAGATCGGATGCAGAGCAGTCTTGGAGGGTTCTTAGAGGTTAACCCCTAAGGGGCGGTTTGTACCGTATACGGACGGATTCGATTGTGGGAATGTGCATCCAAGTGGTTCTACATGCCCTTGGCTTGCCGAAATATGCATTCCAAGGCGCGTGCACCTACCTGTGTGTATGTCGCAAATGACTAATCACTGGGATGGGTAGTCCATATAGGACATATATCTCACATAGCAACATTTTCAATTACGACAATTCTTGAAAACTTGCCTTTTAGAGCTTGAATTTTGTCTTAAAATATACGAAATCAAGGCTTACACCCGACGATCCCGCCCAATTGGGTGGAGTTGTGAAGGCATGTCGCGTGCCCAATGTCCACTAGCGTCCCCTGCATGGTTGTTTGCATGACACATGCTATATATCCCCACAAATAGGAAGCAATCGCCTTCAATTGCGCTTAAGTATGGGAAAGCATTCCTTAAGTATGGAAAACATTTACAATTAAGTGTTTTTTGGGTGTTTTTTTGGTGTTTTGGGGGGCGTTTTTGCTCATAGTCGGTATATTTGCCGGTATACAGGTGCGCTACCGGGTGGGAATATGTTCATGTGACCAATCCTCAAGTTTTCATGACGATAGTCACCCAACGAAGTCGAAATGTAAGTTGTAATAGGAGATTGGAGAAATTTTACATGTCCCAAAATCATGAAAACTGGGTTGGATATGCCGAAAATCTGAATATATATGGTGCACGGATGCATGTTATGGCGCTCTTAAAGTTACATGGTGGTCATACACAGCATACATGATAACGTGAATGCACATCGATGTCCGCGATACGCGACAATGCCTACAATCCCCAAAACACCGTTTTTTCAAGAAATTCCATCCGCCCCTTAGGGGTTAAGCTGACTGAGCTGACTTTCCCGGGCCGTTGGATGGATAGACGGCTTGATCGATTTCCCTGATCGAGATTCTTACGGTTTTACACTGGACAACCTAAAATCGTTTCGGCTAAGGAATTGGCAGCTGCTTTAGTTTGAATTCTCACCCTACCAACCCAAAGACGTTGCCCAGTTACTTTAGGTTTAATGGGACAGCTTTCAAAGAGCAGATTGAATTACCAGTGCGCGCCCCCCGAGGACCTTCCCTCCTTAGCAAGCTCCTAAGCAAGCTAGGCAGCTCTCTTCGAATGAGCGCCATGCACCGATGCCGTTGGCGCATCGGGATACGTGCAAAGGAAACCGCCACAACACCGACGCAGTGGAACAATATACGATGCACTTGCAGAGCGCCCAAGAGGTAAATCCCGCCAGTGCTCGGTGGTCATCAGTGCGCCCATCTGTGACGCGCACGAGGCTGTCGAGGGGGGATGAGGGGCGCCGCTTGCCGAAGGGACGAGAACAAATCCAGAAAGGAAGAGGTGCCGGATAGGCTGCAAACCAGCTCATCGATTTTTGGGAGGAATGGGACATGAAGCGGGCTCGATGGGGGGCTACCTGCGACTGCTTGCCCCTCCTTGCCCAGCTCCACGATCGTGTGTGACACCCCAAGCGCATGCAGGGCGGCTCGGACATGACAGGGCTGCAACGGCGCAGCCGGCACTGGGGCACACCACTTGGCAGCAGATGCGGCCATTTGCAACCCGGTGGTGCCGCTAGCCACAAAGGCTCCCCCCTGCTCCAACCCCGGTTGAAATGCGCCTTGGCACGGCTCTGTCCTCGGCGCACCCGGGAGCCTTGTAGCGCCCACCGCGGCGCCCGAGGGTGGAGCCCCCCCCAGGGACTCCCTAGCTCTGGGGAGACAGGGAGCTGTTGGCACTGGCCCCGGCGATGAGGCAGGCACAGCATCAACAAGAAGGGCCTGCGCCAGCTGAACCACCACGTAGGCGTCCAGGGCAGCGTACCGCAGCTGCTCCACTGACAGCGGCCGCTGCGCCCACGCGCTCAGCTGCAACGTCTTGTCCATGCGTCGACGCAAGCACCACCGCGTCAGCCCTGCCAGTCCCTGGGGCAGCGCGCTCTGCGGAGCCTTCGGGGTTGGAGGCGCCGGGTCCACGGCGCACTGCTGCCGGTACACCGCGGCGGCGAGGTCCTCCAGATCCAGGCCCAGCGGCACGTGGCGGAGCCCGGAGAGGCGCGGATACGACTCCGCAAGCTTCCACACATCCCCTTGCAAACCGTAGCCGACCACCACGTGGCGGGTGAAGACGAGGGCAAAGAAGGCATCGCAGGCAGCTCTTCCAGCATCGTCTTGCATCAGCGTCAGCAGGTCCAGTACAAGTACCTGCAGGTCGCGAGAGCACAACACTTGGATGTGGAGGCCACTCTCGTGAAGATGCGTAGGGATCAAACAAGATGCAAGGCGCTGAAACCTTTCAATACACTACATGACCCTGTTGGGCCCGTTACAATGACCCTATTGGGCTTGCTACGATGACCCTATTGGGCCCGCTATAATGGCCC
>LGRX02003040.1:55050-67329 GCA_001247695.2 Cymbomonas tetramitiformis | reverse complement strand
CCAGCCTCCCTCCCTCGCCGTCCTCTATCGTATTCACCTCTCCCCAAATTACAGCCCATTCATTTGATCCTCCATTCAACGCCCCCCTCAGCTTCCTTTCTCACGTGCCTTCCAACTTCCACCACATCCCCTTCATCGCACCCCCGATGTGACTCCCTCCACCCGCAGCCTCTCCTTCACACCCGCATCATCGCACAGCTTCAGCATGGCGCTTCCCCTCACTGGGTTGTGGAAAAGCACGGGACTCCATGTGGCGGTTCCACTTGCCTCCAAATCCGAGCGTAGGATTTCCTTGAAGTCCACGATCTCCACGGTTCCCAGCGCATCGAATCTGCATTCCGGCCCGTACCGCCCCTCAGTTACCCCCTTCCACTCGGGGCCTCCAGCTCCTTGCGCAGCCCCCAGAGGGCGCTCCAGGAAGGAGGGAAGGGCGCCTCGTAACCACTCCTGCACCCGACATTGGTCCAGTCACTCCCGGCTGTGTCGGTGCCCAGAAATTGGAGCGGCACCCGACTGCAGCAAGCGGAGCAACACTCGCAGTGGCTTCCCAGCGAGGGCGGCTCAGCGGGGAGAGGTGCGGGGCGCACTCCGGGATCCACGGCACCAGGCGCAGCGCCTCCAGCCACTGGGGGGGCGTCGAGCACACCACGGACTTGTTCTGGGCCTGTGCGATCGCCGCCTCCGCGCTTTCCGGCAGGTGCGGCACCTGCACCCACCCCCTCCTCGCACCGCGTCCTCCTCTCCACAGCCTGCATTGCGGCTGACCAGGGCAAGACTGGATCCGGGGCATCCACTTCGACGACGCCTCTCTGCACCCTGGAGCCGCTGGCAAATGACCACCTGGCATCAGCTGTCAGCAGGCCACAGCATCAGGCCTTTGCCCGGCCACCGGCCCCTCCCGGCCCTGTGCCTAGTCTCCTGTATGCGAAGGCGCCGCCCTCCGCACTCCTAGCCGCCCAAATGGTGCAAAAGGCGGCGGCGAGAGTCAGCGGAGAGCCCCGCACAAGCCCTGCTATTTCTACACACAGGGATAGGTGGAGCCTCCCCGAAGAGCGCGTTGTAGGGCACATGGAGTAGGGGGTTACCACCATATCGTGTGGGGGGCTGCGTAGTGAAGGGTGTCACGGCGGAGCTATGTGGTGCAGCCTGCAGGCGAGGGGTTTAGTGTGGCACCGTGTGGAAAGGTGTGTCGTGAAAGGGGATAGCAAACATTTGTGTAGGGGATGGTTTTTGACATGGTAGGGTAGGGGGCCTACAGCGATGGAGGCGGACATGAGGAAGCGGCGGCGCTGAAGCAGGGGCATGCCCATGGCGACCAGGTCCTCCTCCTTGAACTGGTCCGCCGGCACCGCACCCCCAACACCCCCCCCGGCGAAGAGTACCACCGTGAGACCCAGTCTGAGCTTACATTGGTGACCACAACGTACAGCCCGGGACGATGCTCAACGAATCCCTCGACTGCCACTGGAAGGTCCTCGGCAGGTCAGAGCCGCTCACTTGCTGAAAGGACAGGCACCGCCGCCCTGGGCCATAACACATGGTGCCCGCAGATGCTCCGTGCCCTGCCACGCGATGCCATCACTGACAACCCCCTGGCATGACCGCAATGGCTAGAGCGCGCTGGCATGAACCAGATATGTCTTAAAAGAGCAAACAGTGATTGGTGGTTGGGATTATCATGACTCCACCGGTGGTGTCCTAGGCCCTCCAGCTGGGGCAAGTGAAGTTGGTGGCAGGTGGCAGGCTGCAACAGCTGGCAGCAGATAACAGGCTGTTCTGTGTGCCACAATCTTCAGATACTTTCAAGAGCAAGCAGCACCGTCACATCCACCCCGCAGCGGCACGCGTCACATACACCCCGCAGCGGCGCGCGTCATATACATCTCGGCACCAGTAGTGATAGGTGCCTCACGCGCATCGCATGCAACTCGCAGGGGCACCCGGGATTGGCACGTCACGCGCGACACATGCACCTTTCGACTAAACAGGTATGTTATGTGTGTCACATACTCCTGGAGGGGCGTGTGGGATAGGCACCTCACGGTAATCGCGCAGCTCTCGCACCCCGAGTGTGGTGAACTTGGACTCGAAGCCGAGGAGGCGCAAGCACCGTAGCCTGAGTAGCGCCACCAAGCCCAGGTCACCTGCCTGCCCACGGCATCCTCTAATACACCTCCTCACCACCTCCCGGACTTGCGTTCAGGCGCCAGCGAAGCAAACATGCCTGCCTTCGACCACGCATGGGAATTGAAGACCGACTTTTGAAGCAGCAGCAAAATGGACGTACAGACTTGGTTATCAATCCCTGAATGCCTGTCCGAGTTGTGATGAAAAGATCCGAGCATCGTATCGCAAATTTAACATGTGCAATTCCGAGAGGGAGTCAGCGCTTGGTGATGCAGGCTCCCTGATGCTCGAGATTTGTGTGGGAGTGGTGCTGACGCGATCGCTTCGACGGCTGCACTACTCTCTGGTGAATGAACCTGCGGCTTTTGGAAAGTCAAGTTGGCGTCATCCCTGTCATCTTATGGTTCAACTCTAACATTTTGTCGCGCTGCCACCCGTATGAACATTTAGTTGGACTGCCACCCGCATGAATTTACGGCCCAGTGCAGGCCCGCGGCTCGTATGCACCGCACACCACCCAAGACAGGCCCTCACGCATTATCATCCTACGGCTCAGAGCATGCCGTACAAAGCGCGACTCTCCCGCTGGCGGCAGAGATGCTTGAAAGAGAACACCAGCCATTTCCAGCAGCCTATGCCAAAGTCTTCGAGTTGGGATACGCCTCCCTCGCATGCTGTCATGCGCCCTCGTAGAGGAGTCGGAGGCGACGCACCACTCATGACATCCCAGGGAGGTTTCAACTGCCGCCGCACACTCTGCCGCGTACAAGTCGAGGCGGTAGCTGGAGCCACCGGCAGGGGGGATGTCCGCAGCATGCAACCGGAAGCGGCGGATCTGAATGCGAGGCATCGCCATGGCGACGAGGTCCTGGTCGAGCACCTCGGTGAAGTCAACGATGTCGCGCACGCCAAGACCCTCGAAATTCACCTGCACCCGTGCCAAGCAGCCTCGCGCCTCTCATTGTCGCCGGCGCCCAGTTGGGCTCTTGACGCCCGGGTGGTACATGCCCAGGCGCGGTCCCTCGTGCCTGCGCCGTCATTTTGGCTCAGATGAATACTGATCTAGAGATCTTTCGCAAAAAAAACAAGTCAGAGTCTGCAGGACCGATTCGACCGGACAGACACGATAGAGCGAACCAGGTGGGACTGACTGCCCAACATACACTCGATGGGAGATCCTTGGGAGGCCACTGTCCATCCCCGCCCTGAAAACCGGTCACCCAAATTTCCCACATTTCTCCCCCAGCTCCGAAGCCCTGGGACAGCTGGGGGCAACGGTGGAACCGCAGTGTCACCGGGCTTCCAGCGGTAAGTGGAGGCTCACTCATCAAGTCTATTGTTGATCAATCCACTCTAAGTATGACTTCAGAAGTTTCAAAGATCAAGCTTCACTTCCAGGACCGTCGGATAGCAACATGACGCAGCGCAAGTCGATCGAATGCACGTTGTGCCGTCAAGTTTCTGACGTGGGGGTCATTATGTCGAATCCCTCATACGTGGAGTATGCCCCGTGGAGTTGATCGCTAAGGCATCTGTCCGGAGCCCACCTCGCTCGCCCTCGCGCGGCCCGAGAAGAATCGGTTTGGAACGCAGGAGTGAGGCATTCGGCGTGCCAGGCCTCAGCGGCGCAGGGCTACCTGGAAGAGGTCAAGGCGGTAGTCCTCGAGCCACTGTTTCGGGTCGAGAGCCAGCTTGGACATGCTTGACGCCGCCTGGACGACCTCCTCCGCGGCCGTGGAGATAGCCTGAACCCGGACACGAGCACACGGCAACCTAGTCACAACGACCACCACGACGACCGCCTCCAACATATGCAGCTTACGCCCTCGCCCCACACCGAAGCACACATCGCCACTCCGTGAGAGGGGGTCGTGCATCAGCTCCCCAGCCACGCAGCCGCGGCCTCCCCGCTTCAACTCAAGCGCGCGCCAAAGGGCGGAAGCGCCGCGGAAGCACTTCCGCGGTCGAGGAGACCTGGCTCACGGCAAATCCTCACAGCGGAGGACCCCGCCCGCCTCCACTCAGGCGAGCCGCCAGCGCAGAACTGCTTGCGTAGACTCAGTGCGGGTGGCGAGATTGGAGCGGATGCACGGGCTCAGCGCTTGCTGTGATGGGGGGCCCTCCGTGTGACTTTCATATCCACGCCTCAAAAGACAACACAGCGAAAACACCAGCACTAGGGCCCAAAATAACACCCGCAATAAGGCCCTGCATGATACTTGCACTAGGGCCCGGCATAACACCCACACTAGGGCCCGGCATAACACCCGCACTAGGGCCCGAAATAACACCCGCGAGAAACCCTGCATAACACCCGCAATAGGGCCCTGCACAACACCCGCATTAGGGCCCCAAATAACACCCGAGAAACCCTGCATAACACCCGCAATAGGGCCCTGCATAACACCCGCACTAGGGCCCCAAATAACACCCGCACTAGGGCCCCAAGTAACACCCGCCATAGGGCCCCAAATAACACCCGCACTAGGGCCCAAAATAACACCCACACCTATACCCGGCCTGTGCAACTATCCGAGTCCTTCCCCACCGACAGGCAGCGTGGCCGATCGGTCTGCCTGGCCGAGGCCAGCTGGTCGATCACTCTTCCCGACCGATGCTAGCTGGCAGATCACTCTTCCCGGCCGATGCCAGCTGGCCGATCACTCTTCCTGGCCGAGGCCAGCTGGCCAATCTATCTGTGGCTGGTCGCTGAGCCTGGGCAAAGAGGCGCACCACGGCATCGTAGGAGGCCTCGCTGGTGGCGTTCGGCAGAGTCGCAAGATGGTCCACCCGCGCGAGTAGCTCTGCCACACCAACAGCGCTAGTTTGGTTACGATATGTGCCGTGAGGAGATCCAAAGCCGGGCGAGCTCCGGATGATGCCCTGAAGCGCCGCCGGTAACACTTCCTCCCGGAGAGACGGCCGGAACACACCAAGGGCTAGGTGGAACATGCAGTTGTGTTACAAACAGCCACATATGCAAACGTGGTAGCGCGAGAGGGCGCGCATGAAGGAGGCGATGGGCGACGAAACCGAAAGAGGCGGGGACCGTTCCCAGTGGAAACCAACGGTGAAGTAGAGCTCGGCGAAAGTCTACTGCTGAGTGCGGCCGAAGGGAGGGTAGTTTCCACCGCGTGCCCCCTTGCATGAAGATGGTCTGCCACATCAGGCAGAGAGGAGAGCCCATATTCTTCGACAGCTGGGATTGGAACATGCGCTTAGGCTGAGAGGGAGGTGGAGAGCAAGTGAAGTTGCCGGCAGCCCCATCGAACGCCAGGCGCGCATATCGACGGCAGCATGGCGCGGCAGAGCGTGGGAGCAATGCAGTCAGATGGGAAAGTAGGGAGAACGGCAACAGGGTGGCTGAGCTATGGCGTCACACTCGAGGCTCGAGGCGAACACTCCAAGCTCGATAGGCCCCGAGCCCCCACTGGCTCTGCGAGCTCCCTCACCTTTCGCCGAGTTGCCAGCTCGCTGCACGGGGGGAGGTTCCGGGATCTTTTCAGCCGCGGCGAGAAAGCGGCGACGCTGCAGCGGGGGCATCCCGATCTCCTGCCATGGGCGCAGCCATCCCAGCTGTGTCTTTTAAGCGACTCCGGAGATTCGATCGACCCAGAAAAGCGATCCTCCCTCGAAATGTAACGGCATCAGACCTGCAGAGCTCCCTGGAGAGGGCCAGACAGCTGACAAGTTGAGGGCTCGTATCTCTTGTGGATACTGCAGCCAGCAAGTACTTCTGGCTAAGGCGTAAGGCGCAAGAGAGGCTGTATCGATGACAGCATCCTCAGCTGGTGCACTGCAGGACAAATAGTAAAGGTGTAGGCATCGAACGAAGGCGAACCGTAAGATCATCTTCATAAACCTCCTTAAAGTCTTGCGTGGTGAACACGCCTAAGTTCTCCAGGCTGTGACAACAGATGGCAGGTGGTTCAGAAGATCAAAGAATATCCTAGGGAAGTAGCAAGGATAACGGCGATTTCACCGTGGCAGAAAGGCTACAAAAGTGCAAAACGACTAAGTTTTCCTTCAATACGAGGACTAAGTTTCACCGAATGTGAATGCAGTGCTCAGGAGGTTCGAGTGCATACAACACAGCTTCAAAACTCCCTGGCTGAAAAAAAAGCATACCAAGCAGCGACAGATATTTTTACATAAATGACCTCGGACGACGCACACCTCTAATCAGTCGGATGGCTAAAACACCCTTTGGATAAGTCCTTAAGATCTCTTACTCAAAGTTGTTCGGGCTTACTTTCATGAGCACAACACTTGCAGGTGCACACCACTCGGTACACATGATCGGATACCTTTCCAAAAATTTGTCAAGCCGCTGCGATATCAGCCATTCGGAAGGCAACACGCTCGCCTGCGTTTGCTCCCGGGTGATACAGGTGAATATGGCATGTGTCCAAGCCGTGCGGGTACAACCTCGTGTGCATATTGCGCGCACTAATCAGATTCGAAACCAGTTAGAAAATACGGACACGACGTCAGGTTAAAAGAAAGAAAGGTATTGGTACGGGTGGTGTCGGGGAGGCAAAGTCAAGGCGATAGCTTGATCGTTGGACAAGAAACCTTGCCGAAGGCGAGGTGGTCAACTTGCGCTTACCGTTATTGCTGTCGCCATGGTGACGCAGGTAAATGTTCGTGTGTAAATGTACCTCTGTATAGGCTGCTATTGGCCTCTATACGAGAAAAAACAAATCGCAGGAGGGGACTGCGGCAAAAGCTTTTGCGGAAGACCGAGACTACAAATGTTCCCCAGCGACCTGACCGCAGCGTGCGGTACGTTTTTTTATTATGTAGAGCTCTATTTTCCAGACAGTTCAACGCGACGCAAGGTGGCAAGTCGCAACCGAACGCAAGCGTAAATGGAAGACAAGTCATTCGATTGGTGACTGGTATGCGTGTGCACAGTTGGCACAAGGACCGCGACCGCGACCGCGACCGTCTCTGCCGATGCCGTGACATGACATGACACGATGACTAGAGTCATAGTCATCACGAGCTCGCGACCCATGTCAGTTTGGGGTATTATTAATTATAGACAAGAAGGAACGGGACTGTCGACGTGTGTGATCGACGACAGAGAGCGTTCCTTCACGTTCCGCCAGAATCGAGAATGATCGCATGGCAGAGTGTCACGTTCCTTCTTCCACTCTTCTTCCTAGCAATATGTTGTGACACTGTGTCGATCGACGACAGAGAGCGTTCCTTCACGTTCCGCCATAATGATCGCGTGGCACGGTACGTTCCTTCTTCCTGGCAATATGTTATGACCCTGTGTCGATCGACGACAGAGAGCGTTCCTTCACGTTCCGCCAGAATGATCGCGTGGCACGGTACGTTCCTTCTTCCCGGCAATATGTTATGACACTGTGTCGATCGACGACAGAGAGCGTTCCTTCACGTTCCGCCAGAACGATCGCGTGGCACGGTGTCACGTTCCTTCTTCCTGGCAATATATTGTGTCACTGTGTCGATCGACGACAGAGAGCGTTCGAGACAGTCTGGTCACAGTCGAGTGTGTCTCAAGCTGTCAACTTATTATTGGAAGGGAAGACCGAGACGTCATCGTCAGACCACAGTGTCATGAGTACCTGAAAATATATTAAACATGGCTCGTCGAAATTATGTTGACGTGGATATTAATCGGTCATTCGTTCATTTTGATTGGTGATAAGTTTGACAAAAGCACAAAGCGGGACAATATAAACCTTTTATGTATAGAAAACATCGGCGTAATACTGGCACTATACTGGCGTAATGAGTACATATATAAACATTTGGTTTATAAATATAAAATAAGGAAAATAACTCTTCGATGCCAGCGTCAGCGTCAGCGTCAGCCTATCAGCATCTTTGCAAATATTCAATGGTCCGCAGTCTTCACTTGTCGACTTCAGAAGGAAACGCGAATGAACATAATAGGTCGTATTTTGACTCGATGAGAATTTCGATCTTTTGACCGTTTCGATGCAAAGAACACACCATTTCAACCGTTAGATCCTCTTTTCGGTCATATATATGGTCACGATTCTCATAGTCATATTTTTAATAGATTTGTCAGAGAGTGTACTGTGAATAACCAACGTTGGATTGGTTGCGGTCACGAATATTGTGTGCCGCAAACGATTTGGATCGTTTTCCCTCCCAGATCGCTTCTCATTGGTCAAACGGAAACGGAAATAAGGCAAGATATAATTAATTTTTTGACGTTTTGAGACCAGGACTCGAAAGCCCTTGTCGAGGGCTACGATTTCATCAGCTTACTTTTTCAATTTGGATTTGTATTTCGAAGATTTGATTGGGTGACCATCCGTGGTCCAAATCGAAAAAGTAAGCCGATGAAATCGTAGCCCTCGACGAGGGTTTTCGAATCTTGGTCTCAAAACGTCCAAGAATCAAATATATTTTGCCCTATTTCCGTTTCCGTTCGACCAATGAAAAGCGAGATACACTGTGAATAATTGATATACTCCGCGACAAGTCGATACCGACTGTGAGATGGCTGGAAAAGCCCCAGCCAAAGTTCTGAACACGAATTCGACCGATCCCCATATTTAAGAACCCCGATAAGTGAACTAGTGTCGACTGCGGACCGTATTCCTCGATATTTCCTAGTAATTACAGTATTACATCAACATGTCGATGTGAAAGATCAGCAGGAGTTCGACACCTTCAAGTTCGAAGTTGAATGGGAAAGTGGAAATACGATGACTAAAGGTGATTGCTCATAGTCGATATCCTTGTACTTTGTTGGAATGAAGTGCTACGCGTATTTATTTCATCATTCGCAGACCACGTTTTTGCTATAGAGGGGGAGAAAGGAAAACTCTCAATTCCGCCTTCCAAGTTATGTTCGGCTGGTGGGATAAAGTGGTCAATTTGGCTATAAGGCGAGTCCAAAACTCGCCCGCAGATGCTCAATCTTACCCTTATTCCTGTCTCACCCGATTTCACAGGCATTTAGTGCACGATTTGCGTCTTTGTGCAAGATGATTTCCTTGATGGCGCGCGTCAGTTTGCAGGGATTCTGCAGTTGGCACTGTGCATTCCTGCTCTGGGATTGCCCTTGTGGCCAACAGATCGTCGTTCGTTCCTTCTCTGACTAGCGTTATGTGGGGCTTATCCTGGATTTTATCTCAGACCTCCTCGTGCACAATACCTTCTGGAGGAACTCCCAGGGCCGTACTTTGGTATCCGAGGCGTCCGATATTGCAGACAAGAGGTCAATGTATGAGAACGTTCTTGCTCAGACCTTCATCCGTGTGTTTACTTTTCGTTGTTTCGTCTCTTCTCATCAACTGTGTTTCCAGGTTGCTAATCAAGCTGGTCTTAATCTAGTCGGCAGTCACTATATGCCAGCCGACAGGCGTGGGCAGGTAAACTGTTTGACTGCACAAACGCTCGTGTCGCTATCTTGCTTCAGCTTCTCTTCAAGGAGAGAAGCTGGGACCTCTCTTCGTCTCGGACCCGCTTGGTCTCTATGGTCTCTACCTCTTATCTACATTTGTATCAAAGTTGTTTGCCTGTGCACTCCTCTCTAGCTCGCACCTGCGCGTATTCCCTAACCAGTCTGCTTACTCTTTGACATTTCTCGAGTAGTTCTCTCGACTCGTACTCACCGCGCTCGCGCTCGTCATGGTACTCGCGGTTCCTTTCTCCATTATTTTGTGACCTATGTGCACCCGAGATTGGACAAAGGTCGAAGCGCAGTTCAAGGAGGGATTGAACTCCGCCCTGCAAGGTTCCGATTGGAAACTTCCGAGCGTTCCAGGACTCTGATCCTAGGAGTCCGACGCCATAGGATCTGAAGGGCAGACAAGTAGTTGACTTCGGTGCGGGCTCACACGTGACAGAAGCTTCCTTGCGTGATCTACCTACACGGGAACAGCGGGTGCCAGCGAGACGGGTGTGAAGTACTTAAGGTAGAGGCTCTTTCTCATCGGAGCTCACCGAACTGCTCCACGCACGCATCTTTCTCTGATTCTGAACCTCCCCCGACTCGAAGCTTCGGAGAAACTCCTGAGTCTGTTCTCTGCGCGCCTGACCTGGCCACTCGAGCCGCGCCAAGCGTGCCGGTTTGCGTGCAACCAGCGAGGCACTTGCAAGTAAGAAGAGACTGTATGATGAGGCCACCCACGGATGCCCCAAGCGAGGCCTGCGCCAGGTTTTCGTCCTGTCCACCACCACCAGGCTCTACTCACCCTCCCCACCCATCGGCGTTGGTCTTGCAGGTACTGTTACCCCAGAACATAACTGTGTTTGCCTTCGACTTCTCGGGCTCCGGACTCTCCGACGGAGAATACATCACGCTCGGCATCACCGAGTGCGAGGATCTTCTTTCGGTTATCAATCACCTCAGGTTTTGCGCTCGTACCTTTCCTTCGGCAGGCAACTTCACGCAGATGTGCCTGTGACACGGGGCATAGAGCTCGAGAACCTCTTCCGTGGCCCTGATGGCTCGCACTCGGCCCTCATAGCCTCCTGGGAGTCACCTCGATGGCTCGCACGCGCTTTTTCGGTAAGGCTTTGAGCGCAACCGTCGGTTAGTTATAGCTCGGTGCCTGGCCAACTCTTCCTTCGGTTTCAGAACTGCCTTTGCCTTGGTACGGAGTTCCCTCTGTGGCAGGTGCTGACCGGCTGAGCTCCTTTTCCCAAGCCTTGGGGGCGCCAGGCTCGTGGACGTGGGCCACGCCTCGAATCCCCTCAGGGCTTGTGCCGCCCTGCGCAGCCCTTTAATGATGTCACGCGCAGAACACGCTCCGAGACGAAGTGCTCATAGTGGGAGGGACGATCGCGTGCATACAGCTCTCAATGCCAAAGGGACAGTTGGCCACGGTGGCAGGCTCGATCGGACATTGTCACAGTGGTAGGGGTGAGCTGGCGTGTTCACTCTGAGAGGGACAGTGTTATTCAGTTACCGTGGTAGGGAAAAAGACGCTTTGGCAGACGTGGTCACGGTGGTAGGGACAAACGGATATCACTATGCCACGACCGACGCATGCAGTTTTTTTTGGTTGCCGCATGGCGGTCGTGGTGGCAAGCACAACCACACACGGGGGTCTTGAGTGCAAGCACAGCCACACACGGGGGTCTTGAGTGCAAGCATTACCACACACGGGGGTCTTGAGTGCAAGTATTACCACACACGGGGGTCTTGAGTGCAAGCATTTCACACACAGGGGTCTTGAGTGCAAGCACAACCACACGGGGGTCTTGAGTGGCATTACCACACACGGGGGTCTTGAGTGCAAGCACAACCACACACGGGGGTCTTGAGTGCAAGAATCACACACGGGGGTCTTGAGTGCAAGCATTGCCACACACGGGGGTCTTGAGTGCAAGCATTACCACACACAGGGGGTCTTGAGTGAAAGCGTGACGAGGCGCGGTGGTCGTTGTGGCAAAAAGTACTAGACGTTGCGGTTTTTGGTGGCAAGCTTGACGAGAATCGGTGGTTGCGATGGCAACCATATGAACACAAGGCAGTCGTGGTAGCAAGCATGACCAGATGTGCTGGTCACGTTTGCAAGCCTTACCAGATGTGCCGGTCGTGCTTAAAAGCATTACCAGATGTGCCGGTCATGGTGGCAGGCAGGACCAGATGTGCCGGTCGTACTGGCAAGAATCTCCAGATGTGCCGGCCGTGCTTGCACGCATGACCAGGCGTGGTAGTCGGGCGCAACATGATCAAATGTCACCACAATGGCAGGGATGTTTGCACCGTGTTATGGTTACAGGTCGGATGCAGCAGTATCAAAGATTGCCCTTTGGGGGCGCTCTATGGGGGCCGCCACAGCCGTACTCTGCAGCCAGCGCGATCCTTCCATTGCGGGAATCGTTTGCGATAGCCCGTACAGCCGGTGGGTGCCTGCCTCCTGCATCAGCCTGGAAAGACCATCCTTCGGGATGATGGTGGTGATGACGTGAGGCATCTCCATTTGCTGCAGGCGATACCACCCAGGGAGCGGGGAGCATTGACCGCAAAAGAAGATTTCTGACTTCTGAAACCCGTGTCCCAATCCGCATGACTATGAGCTGGCGGTTTCTGTTGTGACAGTGGCTGCCAGGGGTGCAACGTCCGCTTGCTGAGAGCCGTTTCTGCTGTTACAGTGGCGGCCAGGGGTGCAAGGTCCGCTTGCTGAG
>LGRX02003040.1:0-53364 GCA_001247695.2 Cymbomonas tetramitiformis | reverse complement strand
GCCGTTTCTGCTGTTACAGTGGCTGCCAGGGGTGCAAGGTCCGCTTGCTGAGAGCCGTTTCTGTTGTGACAGTGTCTGCCAGGAGTGCAAGGTCCGCTTGCTGAGAGCTAGCTCCTAGGGCTCTCCTTACTCCTGTTTTTTTGCGCCATTCTCGTTCCCATGAGCAACATGAGGGTCGCAGTACAAGTAGTGCTTAGTTCACCCGAAAAAGAATTACGCACCCTGTGTGCAAGGATGTCTTGCCGTTGCATGCTCACCTGCCACGTTCTTCGCGGTGGTGGGGCCAGGCTGAACGACCTGCTGGTGGAGCTGTGCGAGCGATACGCGACCGAGAACAACCTGTGGCTGCCGAAGAGCATGATCTCCCTCGCGGTGTCCTTCTTCCGCCGCTCCGTGAAGCAGCAGACCGGAGCGGACATCGACAAGCTCGACATCATGGGCGCTGCCACAAGCTGCTTCACTCCAGCTTGCTTTGGGTAGATGTCCGCAATACCCTCTCGCTTGCTTGTGGAAATGGCTGTTGACCACCTGCTGCCTTAGGGCAGTGACAGTCGCATCCCTAGTCACTTTGAGCATGGGTGATAACATCTCTGTTTGATTCCACCAGCAGCTAACACATCTCCCTTGCTACGAACTTTGCCGACCTGGGTGGCGCGAAAGCCTGTACTGCCGTTGCTCGCCTCGGATGCCGGCTGCATCAGAATGGCTGCTGTGACGCCCCACCTTGTTCCGGGTGGCAGCACTGGCCTCGCTGTGCACATTCTCTCGGGGAGGACAAGGAAATGCATGCAACATCCAGAGCGGCCATTCCTCTTTAGTGTGGCGCAAAGCTGAAACATTATGTGCAGTACGGTAGGAGCTTGGGTTTCGCCGCCTGAAAGCAGTTAATGGAGAAGCTTGGGTTTCGCCGCCTGAAAGCAGTTAATGGTGGAGCTTAGTTTTCGCCGCCTGCAAGGAGTTAATGGAGGAGCTTGGGTTCCGCCGCCTGAAAGCAGTTAATGGAGAGGCTTGGTTTTCGCCGCCTGCAAGGAGTTAATGGAGGAGCTTGGGTTCCGCCGCCTGAAGGGTAGGGGATATTTTTGAAGGGCCAGACATATGCATGCCTGCTCCTGCTGTGTGTCAAGGTATTGAGACGATGTGACGCCTGTTCCGAAGGCCGGCTGCGTCGGAGTTCTCATGGCCGCGGGCCTGATGGGAAATCTCTGACGAGATCCGAGTGGGTCGGGGGTGGGAGTGGACGAGAGTCAGCCACGCCACAGGTGACACCTTCGTGCCGATGCATCACACCGAGCGCATCCACGAGGCCTTCGCCGGTGACAAGCGCTTGCTGCGCTTCCCGGGGGAGCACAACGGGTGCGCATCCACCACCACCTCCGCTGCAGGTCCTTGCTACCCGGGCCGCACCGAGTAGCAAGGAGGCTGCCGAGAGGGCCGCACCGGGTAGCAAGGAGGCTGCCGAGAGGGCCGCACCGGGTAGCAAGGAGGCTGCCGAGAGGGCCGCGCCGGGTAGCAAGGAGGCTGCCGAGAGGGCCGCGCCGGGTAGCAAGGAGGCTGCCGAGAGGGCCGCGCCGGGTAGCAAGGAGGCTGCCGAGAGGGCCGCACCGGGTAGCAAGGAGGCTGCCGAGAGGGCCGCACCGAGTAGCAAGGAGGCTGCCGAGAGGGCCGCACCGGGTAGCAAGGAGGCTGCCGAGAGGGCCGTGATGCGGAATTGCGTTGAGATGATTCACTTGGGCGGATGTGGATGGCGGCTGGGAGGGCAGGCTGCGACCGGGATTTTTCTATGACTCGGCATCGATATTCCTGCACAATGTTCTCGAGCCCCCCGACCTGGTGGCCGCCCGGCCTCCCCCACATCAGCAGCTTGGTGAGCAATCGCGGTGGTCGGCTGCCCCCACCACCGATGGAGAGGCCTCAGGTGTGCTGCCCCCACCACCGATGGAGAGGCCTCAGGTGTGCTGCCCCCACCACCGATGGAGAGGCCTCAGGTGTGCTGCCCAGGGGCGGTCTTACTTGGAGCAGTGACCGTTGCAATCAACTCAAAGAGACGGCAGATTTCCCCTACTCTTTCTCCGTATCACGGGTAAATCACCAGCACATGAAGGGAGTGATGGCCGGCATTATTGCATTAGAATATCAGCATGCGGGGACACGGTAGCGCACGACCGGCATCGAGCAAATAGGAGGGGCGTGGTTTGTGCCGTCCATTCAACTGAGGGAGCAGGAGGGGAGGAACATTATGTTCCTCCTTTCCAAGAAGGCAGGCACCGTCAAGATCATCGGGTGACTGCGGTTAGAATCCGTGGTTGTCGATCTGGAATTTGGAGGGAGTAATGTGGCCTGCACCATTCATTTTTCTTCGATCCGGCAGATACGCAATCCGTTTTTGGATGAGCTCCTATGTATGTCTACACAGCTTCTCGCTCGCCAGCATGCGGGGGTCCTCCTCTGATGGTAGACTTGTCACATTTCGACTGGACGGCTTGTATCACGTCCGGAACTTTGATAGATCCGTCCAGCAGTCTTACCCACACACCTTGTTTTGGATCAGATCAAGCAGGGCACCGAAAGTATCAGTTGGTCGTGTAAAAATTCATTAGTTGACACCGACAGCGCAACCCAGGTTGGAATTCGGTGCGAAAGATTCTGATACCGCGCAGAATTTCGGGACCAAAGAGTTCCACTCACATTGCGGCGCTGTGCGGATTCGACTGCCAGCCGGGCAGTGACAAATCCTGTGTCGAGCCAGAGCGAGGTGCTTCTTAGAGTTGGGGGCTAGAGGTGGGGGGGAGGCGTCCAGATGAGACACCCACACAAGGCATCACGTCCATTTTTAGCAGAACGGATCTCAGCAACTTGATGGGGGAAGTGCTTAGAGGCCAAGAGGTGCTATTCTATCCCTTGAGCTGCCAGCCGTGTGGAAATTGCATCCACTTCAGATGATGGACATTTGTGTGTTTAATCGGGGGATTCATGGTATTTGGTTTCAGACATGGGCTTTGCTGGCAGTGGGATCAGGCTCAGGATGTGGGGCAACACTGCATGAGAGTGTCCAGGCTGGACCGTCCAAAGCCTGGTGCCTCAGATTGATACCCACACCCCGGCAAGCTGGCAGTGGAAGGGCAACTTCTCGGCGCCGTCCCAAAGCATTTTGCACTGCGGTCTTAGTGTCTTAGGGCGCTACCAGCACACCCCAGGGAAGCACGCACGGCGCCGTGTCTTAGGGCGCTACCAGCACACCCCAGGGAAGCACGCACGGCGCCGTGTCTTAGGGCGCTACCAGCACACCCCAGGGAGGCACGCACGGCGCTGTGTTCAGGGCGCTACCAGCACACCCCAGGGAGGCACGCACGGTGCCGTATGTTAGAGCGCTACCAGCACACTCCAGGGAGGCACGCACGGTGCCGTGTCTTAGGGCGCTACCAGCACACCCCAGGGAGGCACGCACGGCGCTGTGTCTTAGGGCGCTACTAGCACACCCCAGGGGAGGCACGCACAGCGCCGTGTCTTAGGGCGCTACTAGCACACTCCAGGGAGGTACGCACGGCGCTGTGTCTTAGGGCGCTACCAGCACACTCCAGGGAGGCACGCACGGCGCCGTGTCTTAGGGCGCTACCAGCACACCCCAGGGAAGCACGCACGGCGCCGTGTCTTAGGGCGCTACCAGCACACCCCAGGGAAGCACGCACGGCGCCGTGTCTTAGGGCGCTACCAGCACACCCCAGGGAGGCACGCACGGTGCCGTGTGTTAGAGCGCTACAGCACACTCCAGGGAGGCACGCACGGCGCTGTGTCTTAGAGGGCGCTACTAGCACACCCCAGGGAGGCACGCACGGCGCTGTGTCTTAGGGCTACCAGCACACTCAGGGAGGCACGCACGGCGCTGTGTGTAGGCGCTACCAGCACACCCAGGAGGCACGCCACGGCCGCCATGTCTTGGCGCTACCAGCACCCAGGGAAGCATGCACGGCGCCGTGTCTTGGGCGCTACAGCACACCCAGGGAAGCACGCACGGCGCCGTGTCTTAGGGCGCTACCAGCACACCCCAGGGAGGCACGCACGGCTGTGTCTTGGGCGCTACCAGCACACCCCAGGGAGGCACGCACGCGCTGTGTCTTAGGGCGCTACCAGCACACCCCAGGGAGGCACGCACGGTGCCGTGTGTTAGTGCGCTACCAGCACACTCCAGGGAGGCACGCACGGCGCTGTGTCTTAGGGCGCTACCAGCACACTCCAGGGAGGCACGCACGGCGCCGTGTCTTAGGGCGCTACCAGCACACCCCAGGGAGGCACGCACGGCGCCGTGTCTTAGGGCGCTACCAGCACACCCCAGGGAGACACGCACGGTGCCGTGTCTTAGGGCGCTTGGAGGAGTAGCGATATGGCAATCGTAGCTGCGCAGCGCACTTCTTTGAGCTGGGTATGCACGAGTCCCCCAGGGTGTGGAGTCGCGCCGGAGGCATCGTGGTGACACCGGGCCGGCTGTGCAGGGGCATGAGCTCGATCCAGCGGAGGCCGGCCATGCAGCAACAGTTCCTACAGCTGTGGGGGGTCCCCGAGGCAGCCGGCATGCCATCAGGTGCCAAGCCCTCCGCCCTAACCCCCCGCGGCCCCAACGTGGAGCTCCGCCTCATTGCGCAGCACGCGTGGATGAGCTGGCTCTGGCTGTGGCTCCCTGCAATCCGATCACTCAAGCAATCATCTGCTTCATAATGGTCTGATCCGAGACTTTATTCCGGCCTGAATATGCCAGAGCTATAAGGCTTGACCGGGTCTCTCAGGGCCCTCACCAGGCAATGCAGCGCCATGTGGCACTTCCGGGAGGCACATCGAGGCGGAGTAAGCTAGCCCTCCACCTGCCTGCAAGCAGTATCGAGCTGCGCACCAGCCTGCGGTCCACCACGCTGTGTGCGCCGGCATTTGAGTGCGCTCGGCTGGACCTTGGCTGGCCAGCATATCGGGGGCATGGTGACCCACGTGGATAAGCCCGAGAGCTCTGGTGATGACTCTCGAGTCTGGGCGGGTGGCATGGGGGCAGCCAAGAGGATCTGGAAAGTCTAGCCAACATGGGCTTCTCCGAAAAGGCTGCCGCCAGGTCCGTCCTACACACTGTGTCACGCCACCGCATGCCCTACTTTGACATATCCCGCCTGCGGTGGGGATGGTGGGGGGCGTGCGCCGCTGAGTCAATTCGGAGGACAACCTCAGGTGTGGCCGCAAGAGGCCCCCATCCTCGCAGGCGGTTGGTCCCATCACGGCGAGCGCTCAGCGGGCGCTCGGTTCGTGCTGAGTGCCCCAGAATGCAGCGGCTTGCAGTGCTTGGTTGCCGAGGGCCGGGGCCAGCCGGACCTCGCGACAGTCTCGCTTGAGCCGCCGTGCGCTGAGGATGTGGCGTCGGAGGTGTGAGGCTGCGGATGAGCAGCACCCCATGGCGCCTCAACTCTGTTTGGGAGGAGACTTGGTTGCCGGTGGCATGGGAGCAAATGGCCGCAGCTCGCGCATGACCAGGCGATGGCTCTGCCATGACCCCGGGTCGGGATGCGGCCGTGCGGTGCGGAGGTGGCGCGCACAGTGCCCGCTCAGGATGGGGCGCATGGTGGGTGCAGGAGACTAGGCTAGGGTTGTGAGGGCGGAGTGTTGGGCGTGGGCGCGCAGAGCGTTGAAGCGCCACCGCAACATGGACATGGCGGTGAACTTCTTGCTCGAGGTTGGTGAGGCTGGGCTGGATGACAGCAGTGAAGGTGCCCGCCCGTCTCGTCGCTCTGCCGCCACGCACCCAGCCTCGACATGACAAACTAGGTGGCACTCGGCCCATCTTTGCTATCTCGTGCAGCAAGCTCTATTAGGTTCGGACCTACAAGAGGCATGCTTATGGCACCCCTTCAGACCCTGGATGTGGGCGCTGGCAGTGTGCTCATGCTAGTTGCAGTGCGCCTTGATCTCCTGTTGTGCGCTCCGCCGCCGCCGCCTCCTCTCGGGTGTGGTCCTGGGGAGGATATCATCGCAGGCGACGTCTGGCGGCAAGGCCGTGTCATCTGAGCGCCTTGCTGTCTTGCGAGGAGAGCCGTGCATGGGTGGCGGAAGCATGCATGGGTCTCGATCTGACAGCCGCACCGGCTGGCGAGGGCATGCTGGACAGATGAGGACGCCCCGGCGGAGCCAGCGAGGCAGGCGAGGCCCGATGATCAACCTACCGGGGGGGTTTCAGCACCCGGCAGCTCCCTCCCTCCAGGTGTGCTTCACCCCGAATGTCGAGGGCTGTGCTCCTTGTTCCGCACGCCACCCGGAAAGGGGTCGATGACCACAGGTGAGGCTGTGGTGTGAGCCGAGGGGAGGGTGGTGGGAGTAACTGACATTCTGACTTTGGAGAGAGCCGCTGCTTTGGGACAGGTGGTGCGGCGGAGGGAACGCTGCCTTTGCGACAGGCGACACGGAGCAATCCCTGGCCTAACAGGTACGGCCGAGCTGTCACACCCGGGAGGCCATGCATATTCTCCCTTCCATCCGATGCTTGGTCAGGCACATTCTGGTCATCTGCCTTGCTATCCACTCGCATCGCAGTCCGCCTCGCAGCGCATCGCAAGGCGCCTTGGGACGCCGCACCCACCGCACCTGCGTTTCGCCCCGCCGTTCAATCTCTTTCTCTGCCGATGGAACGTGCGCGCCCAGGTGCTGTCTCGAGTGTCTCTGCCGGTGGAACGTGCGCGCCCAGGTGCTGTCTCGAGTGTCTCTGCCGGTGGAACGTGCGCGCCCAGGTGCTGTCTCGAGTGGGTGTGGGTGAGCTTCAGAGCTTGGGTGCTGCCCGCAGAGGACTCCATGTTCTGCCGCCCGTGCTGGTGTGCCAGGGGGCTTCCTCTCTGCCAGTCAATGCAGTGGGGTGGCGGTGGCAGCGGCAGTGCGGTTGCAGTGCGCGGGTGGGAGGGCATCGTGCCTCTGTGCGATGCTGCACTCGTGTGCGCAAGTTCGTCACATCGAGGCGCTCGCACATTGACGCCTTCGGGCACTATGCCTAATAGGTGGTTAACAGGTTTAGGGTTGTGCTGGGTTCATGGGCCGCAACGAGAAGGTTGTGTGGCCCTATGTTTGGTTGACACGCCCCCGTCGGCTGGAGCCCGGGTGACAGGGGCAACCCGGAGAGGCAGCTACCACCCCTAATGAGAAACGAGGTGCCAAGCCCACCCCTGACTTTGCATTTATGCCAGCTTCAGAGGACTGCTTCTTCCGGGCGCCCTCCCCCTCCCCCAACCCACTTCTTCCGAAGCCGGATGCATCTAAGGGCTGAGGGTGGGTGATGGCAAGCTCAGAGAGAGGAAGCGTTGCAGCCAGCGGTGCCCGTGACAAATCCTGACTCGGATCCCGACCCCACCAACGCCAGCACAGAGGTAAGGAAACGGTCATTGCCAGAGGCCTACCAGCTAGGCTTTACTCCATCGCTAGGTGGCGCTTCATAGGCTATCTGTTGGGGCACTTTCGGATATTCTCAGGAGGGGGGGGGAGAATAGCAACATTTTGAGTCTGGGCGGTCTTTTGTCTTGATGGCATGCTCGCTGGAGTGTACTGAGTGCCGGGGTAGGTGGCTGTATGTCGCGGCGGGTATCACTCTGTCTCGTAAGTGCATTCTCAGTATAGTTCAAATTCTAGGGTTCCTGCGGTGTGCAGTGGGGGTGGAGCAAGGGGCATGATGTAGTGCAAGATGAACTATCTTCTCCCCGCTCAATGGGCTTGAAGTGGAGACTCATCTTCTGCTACCCGAGCATCGCCGCACTTGTAGAAATCTGAACAGGGCGAATTACATTCATGCCTGATGAGACAGCAGGTTGCCTCTCGGTTGTGCATTGGGTTCATGTCACATAGAAGGGGTGTGGATGCATTTCTGTGATGAGAGAAAGAGGCACCTGGTGCAGGAATATTTGCAAATGATGCAAAATGCGGAAGACCAAGAACTTGCCAGAGCAATCCAGCTGTCACTGCAGGGCACGTGATGAATTGATCGACCATTGAGTATGACATGCGTAGTATGATGGCAAGCTAGGTTACTACACGTGTCTGAAGCAGAGGTCATGATTAGCCAGAAACTTCTGTTCATATCTTAGGTGAGCTAGAATCAAGTGCAACTTTGTTGAGCATGTCCGATTGTACATATACCTCTTTGGCCTCAAATTTCTGTAGCTTGTAGATGCTACAAATAATGAATTAGTCGTTTTATCTCTACAAAGTATGTTTTGTGCTTGTCTCCTTCCGTATCTAGATCATGCATACCCTCCCTGTGCCATGAAGCATGGTCTTGCCGCTACCCGATCATCTATTCTCGGAAAATCATACGAGGCATCTTGGATGTACACTTCGGTGATTGGCATCCAGTTCTCTGTCGTGGAGAATATCAGGGACAAGGTGTCCGGTCTTCCAGGCCAATTCCGAAAGAGACTACGGAGCTTGAAATTGTTGTCAGATCCATCTCCCATAGTGAGACTTGGTTTTAGCCCGGTGGCTGGAAGCTTGAGAATAAAGGTCATATGTCGTATACTGCAGGCGGCATATGCGCCTCATGTATCGATCCGGCTCTATGCTATATGTACCCTGCTAGTCGGGGAGGATTTTCTATGCTATACTGTATGTGATATACTGAAAACGGTGTTTGGTATAACTGTATACAAATGTATTGCCTTGGAGGGATGACCTGTGATAGTGCGACTCGGACTAGATGAACATACTGTAGCATGCATACGATTATTAATTCCTTCAACCGATAGGCTCACGCGGCCTCTTCTCTCACTACATAATGTCACTCTCCGCCCACCTGTGATGCTCTAGTATGCCAAGCAAAGTGTTATCATTGTTATAGTGCCCCAGCACTAAGGGATAATGGGGGGGACACGCGTTGTGCAATACTGAACCATTGGGAGGACTCACTGATTTTCGGACTCCGGCATCGTTTACATAGTAACCAATTAACTATGCCCGTTCGTCCGCTCGGATGGGGCGGCGTATCATATTTGTCCATACTTGTACAAATAGATCTCCGTTAGGTGTGGGGTATGCGAAACTTATTACCCCTAAGAAACAGCAAGTTTGAACACTTGCCCCTAAAAATATCAGCATGTTTTAGCACCCACTGCCCCCCAAAAAAAAAAGCACGTATGAATACGTGTTACCCTTGGAAAAATCAGCCGTTTTTAGCGCTTATTTGCCCTCACATACATTTTTAGGACATATCAAAGATCACGTGTACACGTATCGTATTTGCAATCAGCAAGCTCATCCTATTATCCCTGAGATCGAAGACGGCATCGTACAAAATATAGCTAAACGTATAGACATGTTATGTACACAATATGGTTACAATACTTCTAGCTGGAGGCCCGGGAATCAAACATTCATACAATAGGCTCGTTCAGTTTGCTGAGCTCTTCCTGGAAAGCTTTGGCAACCACATACCTATTTGCAGCCCCTTCCAGCTTCTCGAAAAGTTGGCGATAGGTATCATCTGGGAATTCTCTTTTGAAATTATTGGAGCACTCGTGGATGATGGGCTCCACCTCCAAGTCGCATTCCTGCTTGCATCGTGTGAAGTGTGCGTCTGTATATGAAAAACAACTCAGCCCCTTGCTCTTCACTGACACAGCTTCTTTCAGGAACTTGGCGAAAAAGTCGATGGGCTCTCGATGGCCCTGCTGGTCCAAGCACGCACGAAATTCGCCACCCTCGTGATCGTGAATCTTGCTTACCAGAAGCTTGAGAGCCTCCAGCTGTTCGGGATGTAAGCTTGTTTCATCAACCGTTGTTTCTTGGATAGCTTGAATCAATTGAGATGTGGGAACAGAGGAGCAGTGGGCCTCCACGTTCCTGTCGGCTTTACACGCTTGAAGTAAGAACCAAGTATGCAGCGCGTATTCCTTATCCTCCTCCTCAGCATGACTCCCAGGTCCTAACAAGCCTATCAAAGATTCCTTGAAGCAGTTACATATGGCCTCATCTACCAGGTATGTATCAGAAGTAGTATCCTGCTCGTCGTTCATATGCTCGATCAACTTTTGATAAGTATTGAACGTTCGCCTGATGTTGGCTTTCCCCTTTTGCCCGCCCACTCGCGAAATACCAGCTGCCTTATTCAATGCTGAGTCGAGCATCTAGAGCTCGTGAATATGAGACGTATCCAAGTTTTCCAAGGAGTTTTCGACCTCCAACACGGGTGCCCACTGAGTCAAGAAGGTCGAAGGTATATGGTGGCAACGCCAAAGCGCCAAGCATCGTATTTTCCCCTCGATTCCTCCAAATTTTCCCGTAAGAGCAGCGGAATATGTTAGACGAAAAACTGCGGAACCCCGTCCAAAATTTATGCACATACAGTGAGGTTCTCCCGGCGTTGACCATCCCGTTGAACTTTCAGGAGGGTCAGATCCTGTTTGGCTGCCTTGCGTTGCAGGATCTCGGTCTCATGCTTAAATATCAAGGTGTCCTCTTTCACCCGTCCTCTTTCGACCCGAGACTGAATGAATTGGCGCAGTGGAAGCGTGGTGGGTCCATAACCTGCTAAGTAGATACTATATCTCAGGCTACAGTGAAAACACTAGCACACTCAGATATCGCAGACAATTAATCAATATATCACAAGATAATGAATATAGAGAGGCAGCTGTATCTCCTTATCGTTCAATGTACCCTATGGGGGACTTTTCATGTTTAGGCTGTGATCAGTCCTCCCGTGGGAGAGCTCTAGTGATCGGAACTATGTCCACGATGGCTCAGACTGGAGGTCGGTGTGTCTAGTTTGTCGTCGAATTCATTGGGTGTCGGAAACATGACAATTTCGTTGTCGAAAGTCCCATAGTCTACTCAGAAAACACCACAAAAAATTGACATTTTCAAGAGGGCTAGAGGACGTTCAAGTTTTGGGGTTGGCTGCGAATATTTCGGTCATAGACCTACCCGTATGCCCATACAAGTCAAGCATGAAGTATTTTATATCTGTCGAGGATATTTGAACGCAATACGCCCAAGGGAAGAGCGTGCAAGCACATCGTTCGATGGCATGCTCACGAGCACCCAACTTTCGCGCGGTGAATATCACACCCCATTATGGAAATCGGCTTGGGGTAGCCATATATGTGAATCCTTTCGTGCATTTGGGGCAATTGGCCCCCCTGTAGATGACCCTTATAGGTTCCCGTCATATAGGCACTGCATTATATGCATCCTCGAGGTGCAGGGGGTGCACAAAGATGGTATGACATGGGTATGACATTGTGTCATACCCATGACATAGGGGGTACGACACACATATTTTACGCCCAAAATGGCCCCAACATCAAAAAGGTGATGAACCATCCTTCGACCCAACAAAATGGGTTGTAAACGCCTCAAAATGCGCCAGGGTATGCATGGTTTCGACGCATTACCGGTGCGCTACGCACCTCACCTTCATCAGGTCGTCCGTTGTGTGCCCCCGTAGGGGTCGAACCGGCGTCTTCCAGAAGTTCCAAAATGTAAGGCCGGTGGCATTGCCACTGCGCCAATTTTTCGCCCGCCACCACCCATCGGTAGATTTAATGCGCTGTTTCCCTATATGTACCTCGAGCGGTGAAATATCTGGCGATGGCCGATATGAAAATGAAGGACCCGCATGGGGGACTTTCGGCCAAACGATAAGGATATATTCCGCGCGGTCATCGATTTCGAAAAGTCGAACCATACTTCACCGCATGTCGAATTGTTCATAATTTCGAGCACATCAAGATGCACATTTTGATATGCGGTAAGACATGCTTCGAAAAGTTTCGACAAGTGGTCATATGCACATGCGTGCACCTATCAAATCGCTGTCTCGAGTCGAGATGCATCTGAGTGAATGTGACTGTCCGTCACCGAAATCGATACTACTGTACTGAGAGTGCAGGTGGCAGTCATACTGCTAGCGGTCATACTGATGACAGATGGCATACTGCCATGATGGCATACTACCATACGGCTACTGTATACTGTACGGCTGAATCTCAGCACTCTTTCGGAAACCTGTTTTTTTATTTATATGCGGACTAAATTCAGCTTAAGTGGGTGGGACCTGCATATCTCCATCTCTTCCAAGCGGAGGAGGATGAGAAACAATGGTGTAGCGAATAGTGTGCATGAATTGCCTTGAGAACATCACGTGTCTATGCTATTTTCGTATTTATATACATCTGCATGAATGTTGTAAAAAGAGGAAGCAGAAACTTTCTTGTAAGGTTCGCATCATATCACAATTGAAAGTAAGGTCAAAGGAACAGCAAACAAACAAACTCCTCCAAATGCCAAAATTATCATCTTAATCGACACCACGTAAATTCCCTGCGATCACCCATGCTGATAATCATGGCTAGCCCTGCAAGCAATTCCATAGCCCTGCGATCCATGCAGGGCAACCACCATCCGTTGCAACCAATAGGTCGAAAAGCTCCGCGTGTTCCGTGTTACATATCATCCTCCTCCTGAAACGATCGGTCTTGCCTGCGCTGTACACAATTGTCGAAGAACGTCCACGCCGAATTCTTCAAACCTCCAATCGACTCCATTGCAAAAGGCACACGAGTACGAGGCCAGATTTGTATGTACGATGCCCTCTTGGGTCGTTCATGCACCGCCGCAGCCCGCAGTCGGGCTCCAGAGCAGCTTGGTCGACATACGAGGCGCAACAATAGGGATTGTAAGGCTCGCGGCAATCACGATATGTCTGCCTCGCCCATCGTGGTTGGGCACTGTAATATCGGGCTTCCCTTCAGGTGAATGCTCGTGATGATTGCGATCCTCCACGGTGACAAAGGCTTGGTCAAAGACTTGCTTCAACACGTAGATACCAATCAACACATCACGAAGGCGTGATGTGCCGCGATAGCCAATCCACGTCGGTTGCAGACAAGGTAGTGGCAGTCAAAGGGGTCAATAGAAGCACCACATACACATGTATGCACACCAGTTAGAATATGCATCGACGCACCTAATTGCAAAGCCGAGGCAACAACTGCCTACGTGGGTGGAAGCCGAAAAGAAGGCGGCGCGGGGATGGCTGCCAAGTGAGCAGTGGTGCCACGTTGGGAAAGGGAAAGTGAATGATCTCGAGAGGCAGGCGCAGCTTGGTCAAAAAAATCAAGCCATCAGTCGGATCCGTTCAAACCCGCAGAAAGGTCCTTATGCAACTTGATTTTGGGCTGCGCAAGCTCTGATTCTAACTCGGGCCAACCCACTGATGGGAAGGGATGATCCTCTCTCCGGACCTCGACCACTCGGTTGTGCGAAGTGCCAAGCGTCTGTGGTGAGGAATGGAGGCTTTCTTCCAACCTCCCCGCCGCTAAACCTCTCCCGTTACTGCAAAGACTAGGGAGGCAGCACTCTTTCAAGGCTGGCACCCCAAGCCGCATACGAGGCCACACCTGAGCCCAAGAACCTGCCCACCCCGCAAATAATAGCCGCTGGCCGGATGAGAGACCTAAGCCCCCACAGGCCGTGGGAACTTGACCGGTGGCCATCGTTCAACGGCAACGGGCATAAATAAATGTATACTGTTCCCTTAAAATTGTACTGTATACATTTGGTCGATTTTAGAATTGAATCATAACTAACACATATGTCAACACGTTTCAATTTTGTCTGCTTCTAAAGTAAATAGGGCTGGGGGAGGCGTTGAAGCGTGTTGTTCGGGAAGGGATCTAGCCCCCCTAGGATTTCGGGGAGAACTGCATACATAACAGAACTCTTAGGGGGTATAGACAGTGCAGTATGCTATCTCTGAGCTCTGTGTTTTTGGACGAAGGCAAATTATCTTACATACACCACATGCTGGTAGCGGATCATTTTTATCACACGATTGGTCAATTTTGTCGCAAGCTGTTTTGTCGCAGCTACGACATATTTGGTGAATCAATTCTATTTTGTCGCAGCTGCGATAAAACTGATCCAGCCGGTCATTTTTGCCATTGCATTTTGCACCGCATTGCATTGCAATTTTGGTATTGCAAAATTTATCTATTTCTTTTATGAAATATGCAAAAACCAATTTCGGCTGAGTAGGGGGGTCTGCCTTACAACGAACAAAAACTCCGTGCATGAAACGCAACGCTACGAGGCTAGGTCGGACCTAACGGGATTTAACGAAGCTAGTGAATCAACCAGATACACGAGAGCTAACACATGCATACAATACGAAAGCATTCAACAATTAACACAATTTAAAAATCACAGCATGCGATATTATTACATTTACGTTTATTCAGTGAACATCAAATCAACAAGGAGACAATACGACCGAAACTATTACTTCACTAACATGTCCAATACACACCATTTCCTACACGCACACAACTGCAAAGTCGGTGATTGAACGATAGACTGAGAATGAAGAAGAGAGCAGCTGCGCTGAAAAAACTGAACAAATTAAAAACAACAAACATAAAGTATGCACGTACTCTGCAAAATACAGCACGCTAGTCGTAGAAGTAGAAATGTTGGGAGTCGAACCCAACCCGACGGGCAAAATGCCTGACGGTCTTTAAGTATTCTTTAACGTGCAGATTAACAAACAAAAAAACATTGACGTCAGAATAGTGAGCGCAGAGAACTTCTAAAACAAATCTGTAGTGTCGCAGGAAACATCTCGACAGCCCAACAATTAGTACACAGCAGAGCAGGTCGTCAGATACGTATTTCCTGGAAAAGAAAACAGTTAAACAGGCATCTTGTTGCAGGCATCTTTCAAGCATATTTTGGCATCAAAAGGGACGCTGGAAGAACGAGGCGCGCATCAGCAATCCTGCGACAAATAGAAACAGTGCAAGATGTTGCAAAACAGGCTGATAAAACAGAAGTAGTTAGCGCGTAGGTACAAGAATACGAATCAAAAGAAGGGGAACCCTGCACACGCTCACTTAGAAATACTCGCAAGCGAAGCCACACCGCACAGGGTTATTTTGAACGCAAGAAATAATTTGAGAAGACGGCTGAGCTCGAGGAATTAAAGGACTATTTGATGCGTCAAAGCTATGAGACTGATTGTGGGTCACACAAATGTCCCGCTGCGTTGTCACGCTATCGCGAAACTTGCACGTTGCACCACATCCATCAGGACTCAAAATCAGACGGTCGGATTGTTCGGTCGATGGTCCGATCGTGCGGTCAAAAAATAGTTGATGGAGGACTGGCATGTCTTCAATACACCAGCGACAACAGGAAGATCTTGTCTTCGGACCGAATCCATTAGGACGCGAAATCGGACGGTCGGTCCGATCGTTCGGTCGACGGTCCGATCGTGCGGTCGAAAAATAGTCGATGGAGGACTGTAGTGTCTTCTACATACCTGTGACAACTTTAAAGATGTTGTCTTAGAGGGACTGCTCATCTTACGGTCCGATCGTTCGGTCGACGATTCGATCGGGCGGTAGAAAAATAGTCGATGGAGGAATGGCGTATCATCTTCCAAAGGCGTTCGACAAAGCTGAAGATCAAAACTTTCCATGTCGAAATGTTTTTGGGCAGTCTTGACAGTGTTCCGATGACGATGTCGTTTCGTCCCTCGACCTCTCTTTGTGAAATCGTTCTCTGCCCCTTTAAGGGAATAAGCAAAGGTCACGGTTCTTTTTCAGAAGATTCCCTTTTTACCTGCGAAACACCTTTTTTCTTGCGATAGCGACAAAAATGACCTCCCATGCGACAAAAATGACCGGGTTCCTCACATACTTGCTCAGCAGCAATAAGCTCAAATCGCAACGGGTGGCAATGATGGATTGTCGAAACGGCAATCGCCCGAGACAGAAATGTTGCGGCAAACTCAGTGCCGCCGCCAGTGCGTCAGTCCGCTAGTGCCAGCCGAACGCCATAGCATGATGAAAGGTTTTAATACAATATTGTAGCACTGGACGCAGAATAGCGATGCCGCTAAACATTATCCGCGCATGCAATGACATTACAGAATAGAATCGTGTGCCGTCATCACCGTATGTCACTGCCTAAAATGTATCAAGCGACGAAGAGGCCGTCTCGGTCGCCCTAGCAGAGATTCTGTATTGAGATCGACCGGCCTAGTGTATCATATACTGGCAAGCACATCATGTTGGTTGTACTGTACCAGATATGGGATGGTATCTGGCCACGGAAAACTCGAATGAACGAAGTGCGTGTAGCACAGACATTTAAGCGGATATATTAGCAAAGACGGATATCTCTAATGTTAACTTTCACGCTCAGGTCACTATATGTCTATCAGTAATAGAAGAGGGTAGTGATCGAGAACAATGAGATGACGTGTGCTCACAGCACGTATTGGTGTTACTTTGCTGAGTTAACAAGTCATCAGCTGTGCATGCCTGCGTGTTTCTGTTCACAAAGATGTGCAGCGAGGACATCCAAGGTCTCTTCCAGTTTTTTTTTTTTTGTTTTGAACAATCACCAAGAGATGACGTTGAGCTTCAAAATCATTATTCACTGCAGTTAATATATCAAGGTCTTGCTAACGCTTGGGGCCTATGACACAAAAGTTCCAAAAACCTTTTTGTATTTTCCGATACTAATATGTATAAGGCATATTCATGTTGAATGGTTTCGTGTTCGGGTAATTAAATCATCTGTCTTGAGCGCTTTGTAAGTACGAAGTTACATAAAGCGTTACTCGATAGTCTTATTATAATTTATGATAATTGAGTTACGCGAATCTATAAAAAACCAAAACAAAAAAGACAAAAGAATTTGTCAGACGTATGATGACGTGTCTGGCTTTCGCGGTCGCTCCCCCGCTTCAGACGTCACAGAAGTCTTCAGTCGAGTGTGTCACAGTAGGAACTACTACTCAACTGTCGCGTTTTTGTCGTTTCGCTTTTTGCAACAGTTGCTTTCGGCGATTTCCAGGTTCAATCGTGATTTATTAAATATGCAATTTTAGGTCTAGCGGATATGGCACGTGAGTGAAAGCGCGTTTGCTCAAGCAAGGCGCATACCCCTTTCCTCTGAAAACGAAAATACAGTAGGTAGAAAAAGTTTCCAACGTTCCTAACCAATACTTTCATAGTCAGCACGCGCATACTTGTTTTTTTAGCTATCATTTGACCCCATCCGCAACCGCATCCGCTTCGTTTGCAGTCTCGACTGGAAGCTAAGTTGATGCGGTTTAAGATGGGATTGGCCCACGGGAAGAAAAGCTTTGCAGCCGAGGGGTTTTCGTGCGTCTTAGCGCACGAAACTTAGCACTAATATTTCGAACAGTAATATGAGTGTACCATCTTAAGCGCAAGGACTGTCGTCAAGTGCATTAATCACTCACCTTTAAGAAAACCCGCCGATAAGAAACCAGCCAGCCTTCGGGGGTACAAGTTTTTTTGGTTTTTTTGAGCTAAATAGTCGAAAATAAGAAATATGAGCTTGGCCGCAAAAGTGGAAAATTTTGAAAATGTCGCCTTTTTAAGGGTTTATCATTGGACTATTAAGGAAATTGCTTGATTGAAAGAAAATGCTTGCAATTCTTACCGATTCCATAGACTGCGGCCGGCAGGGGGCGCAAGTTGGTGAAATTAGCCGTTCGACCCCAAATCTCCGGTTTTCTTAAAGGTGAGTGACTCACCGTATTCACGAAAACATCCATCATAAAAAGAGCTATTTGGGTTTGGGGTTTCGTGTACCCAAACCCAAACATGCCAAAGCAAAGGTCTTCCCGTGCTTTCTAGCACACGAAACCTTGCACTAATACTCACAACCTATATATCGTAAACTTCCATGGAGCTCAAGGTCAGGGATAACTTGTGCGCGAAACGGTCACTTCATTTCATTGGCAGATTTATTGGGTTTGGTTCCGAGTGTACCCAAACCTAATACATGCCAGACTGAAAAACACTTCCCGTGCGTTCTAGCGCACGGAACTTTCCACAAATACTGCCAGGATGTATATATATATACATTAGTCGCCGGAAGATCAAGGGCTGAGATAAGTTGTGCGCGAAACGATCAATTTATTTCTTTGGCAGATTTATTGGGTTTGGGTTCGAGTGTACCCAAACCCAATACATGCCAAACTGAAAAATACTTCCCGTGCGTTCTAGCTCACGAAACTTTCCACAAGTACTGCCAGGATATATATCTTGTGTTCACCCGAAGCTCAAGGTCTGAGATAAGTTGTGCGCGAAACGAAAAAATTATTTCTTTGACACAGATTTATGAGTGAGAAATACCCATAAATCTGTCTCAAAGAAATAAGTTGACCGTTTCGCGCACAAGTTATCCCTGACCTTGAGCTCCATGGAAGTTTAAGATATATAGGTTGTGAGTATTAGTGCAAGGCATCGTGTGCTAGAAAGCACGGGAAGACCTTCACTGTTTGGCATGTTTGGGTTTGGGTACATGAAACCCCAAACCCAAATAGCTCTTTTTTATGATGCGATATTTTCGTGAATACTTGACGACAGTCCTTGCGCTTAAGAGGGTACACTCATATTACTGTTAGAAATATTAGCGCTAAGTTTCGTGCGCTAAGACGCACGAAAACCCCTCGGCTGCAAAGCCTTTCTTCCCGTGCGTGGGCCAATCCCATCTTAAACCGCATCAACTTAGCTTGCAGTCGCGACTGCAAACGAAGCTGATGCGGTTGCGGATGGGGTCAAATGATAGCTAAAAAAGCAAGTATGCGCGTGTTGAATATGAAAATATTGGTTACGAACGTTGGAAACTTTTTCTACCTACTGTATTTTCGTTTTCCGAGGAAGGGGGTATGCGCCTTGCTTGAGCAAACGCGCTTTCACTCACGTGCCATTAACGTTAGACTGCAGGACGTTCGCAACTTGACTTCGACAAGCCGTGCTCGTTGCACTCGACTGCGAACCGAAAATTGATTAAGTCTATATATATAGTATTCACTCTGGCTTACCACCACGCATTGAGCGATATGTGCCAAGCAACAGAGGCATCCGATTGTCAAATCAGACCGTGATAATCACGACGCGTGTCCCGGCGTGACGGGGCAAACAAGGCTACACACGAAGCGATTCACAGCGTGAAACACACATACTGCAGGTATGAGCGAAGGCCGCTGCATACACAGACCATATTAGCATGCACCACGTGATTATCTCTACACGTATAGTAATGCATGCTGCGTTACTGATTGTACTGTTGCTTGATTAAGTCTATCGAGGTAAATCCGAAATTACCGATTGCAGTCCTCGACGAATCCAACCCTGATCGCCAGTTTTATCCAGCCCTACGCCAACCCTGCTCAGAATTGTTAGGTAATAAAACTGGAATATCTCGCGTTTGAGAAATCTGAACTTGTGTGTCATAGGCCCCAAGCGTTAGCAAGACCTTGATATGTTAGGCAGGTGGCAATTTAAAAAGTGAGGTCAAGAAGTGGAGTGCGTATAAATGGAGTGTCGGGGACCCTGCCTGCGTTCAGTTTATTAACCAGCACACGTAATGCGCGTCTCGAGTCTTGAGCCCAGCCAATCTTGGATATTGGATGGATGTTGAGTGACTGGCAAATACCAAACGGTCCGGCTGCACCAGCATGGCGGACCCACCTGACGAACGGGGCGCACCGCGGGCATGCCACATTGCTAGCAGCGTGGCGGTTCAACTGTATATTATCCGCCGTGCCAGCGGCTTGGCACGGACCCTTCAGATCCCCAAAAAGTATCACTGACAGGGCAGTGCCAGCACGTATTAATTTCACTCTTGTGAGGAGTCATCCTATAATGGACAGGAAGCAGGGGGTTTGGGACTATGGATTTCGTTATATATCTCATAGCTTTAAAACGGAAAATTGAGAATTAAAGAATTCGGACATGCAATCTGCGCTGTTCCTGGAAATATTCTAAATACACTATGGCTTACTGCAAAGCACTAGCATGTACCAAACGGCAGAGGTATGCATGCAATAATAAACACGGACTGCGCCATCTGTAAACATGGTTATAAAACCTATTTTTGGAATTAAAGTCAATAAATAAAAAGGCTCACCGCAGCAACATGCAGCAGCTAAGCATCGGAATAGGCTGTGTATAAATTATACAGGGAATGGTATATTGACAGTTTGAATACACTGCTTAGGAACCCATCACTTGCGTGTGTGTAGAGGCAAGAGCAGCATACGTTTTGAATTATGTGCAAATCCTTTTTTAGTAATTGCATTGACTATACCATTCGTCAAATCGCTTGCAGGTAAGTCCATCACTGCAGCAATAAGGCCCTGCCCACTCGCGGCCACCGCATTGAGCATACAGTTCCCCACAGGCAAGGTTCACGGGCCTGCACTGGCTGTACCACCTGTGAAATCTATAGCATTCTAGATTTAATGCTTCACCGTCAGTTGCGTCTTCCTTCTTCTCCTCTGAGCAGCACGTGGTAGCCCCTTCCCATTCTTCGCCGCCACATTGCATCCAGATGCTGGCACATGGTTTACATTGGGAATACCACCTGTTCATCCATGTGCATGCAGATTGTTGCGAGCTTGCACAGCAGGTAGTGGAGCCTTTCCATGTTTCACCGCCGCATTGCTCCCATGTGCGACTGCAGTTGTCATCACTGATGACCTCTTGCTCTGCTATCTGTGATGGGACAGGGCACCAACCATACACTCACCAGAGAAATCCAAAAAACGGACATATATATATATATATATATACATCAGTCAGCAGCTGAATGCTGATTGGGCTCTTGGGTTTGGATGGGTCATACTATTTTAGCGTAAGTACGTATTAAATAACAGCACGCCACATCATGATCCATTCTACCCGCCTGAGCTCAGAGACGTGACCACAGGTGAGGGTCAGTGTGGTAGTCGGTGTACAAGTATAAATCACAGGGTATCTGTACCACTCGGAGCCTATGCTTGCAGGTTTTAAAAGCACCAAATTTTGAAGGGTGTTTTATAACCCTGCATCAGGATTCGGAAACATTCGAAACCATTTTCGGAAGTTTTCTGGGAAATTTTCTAATCCCATAAGGGAATTGCATTTGAGTCCTCAGAATGTGAGGAGCCGGTTTAAAGGTTCCATTAGCCCGCGAGATGGCAACAGCATCGTTTCAAGTGAATACTGGACAGCACTCCACTTTCACTTTCGGAAGAGAAACCGACGTTATGTACGATGGGTTTGCTGGGAAACGTCTGAGATCGGTTGTTGGCCATTTATTTGCAAAACGGTTCCCTTATTTCTTTTTTCGAACACCTGTCAAAGCTAGGGCCTTCCGAAAGTACGACCTTCTGAACCCCAGCCAGAGGCCGTCCCGAGCACGCACGCTCTGCTTGTGCATGATTGTACGGAACTAAATGCCAAGCAAATGTGTGATTTTGGGTAGGTGCTGTAGGAGTGTGTGATGATACTCCATGTACATACCGGGTAAGCGGATATTTTATTATCTGTGCTGTTTTGAATTCCCAAGACGGCATTGCTGTATAGTGATAGTAAGGTGGGCCATGCATTTTCCATTCTCCGCCGCGGGCCACAGCTATTTTCTGGCTTGCCAGCAACTAGCTACAGTATTTGTCTCAGTCTGCTATGAATCGGAAATATGTTAATATTGCATTACTATGTGATATGAACAATGTTATGTCGGTATAGATAGTCATGCTCGAGGGACTAGACCATCATACGGTCACACCTCCAGATATACATGGGAGCCAAGGCGATAATAAAGGAAGCAAGACATCTTCTGCACAGCATTGAAGTGGCGTGCACAAAACACAGCATGATAGAAAATAGCGGTGAAGACAAAGTACACCAAGCAAATACCGCTGATTGAGCTGCTCAAGGAGGTAGGAAGAGTTTGCAAAGCCACAATCCATGCAACAGTAATAGGTCATATACACAGAAACAGTTTATGGGCACAAAGGAACATGGCAAAAGACCACCTTTTCCCAAGGATTTGCCAGGCAGGAAGCGAATGAAGTGAGGCGACAAATACACACGAGAGTCGGAGCATTTGCAACCACCAGTGACATATTGTACATCAGCGTAACATACAGAAAACCATTCGAATGACGCAGCTGAGAAAATGGAGTTATGATAAGCACATCCCTACCTGATAGTAGCCACCGACAACCCAGAAGGGGTGTTTATCTTCTTTTCTTTTGATTCTCTGATATCAACATTCACTTTATTTTATGTGTACATCTTCACTGCAGACTGCACCATTGCAGCCGTGTATAAAAGCATCATTTACACGGGAGATACGCCGCGGCTCGTATTTACTATCGGGCCCTAGGGTATGGGTTCACTAGAGCTGCAGAGACATCGAGGAGCAGGAGCGTCCACACACTTTTGTCCCCCACACCACAATATATCCGGGGGGTTTCAGCGGCAGCAGCGGCGCGGAGACGGTAACATTGGCGTGCGGAGCAGGGGTGAGGCCCAGTACCAACATCGAGGCTAACGGCTGCAATAAATGTGCATCAAAGCACACTTCAGAATTAGTAGCTTCCCTATTGTTAGAGCCGAGTGGTGTTTCTGGACTTGCATGTATCTTAGGATGTGCACCCTCATTGAGCCTAGTGCTAGGAGTGTGCTAGGAGGCAAGCACAAGAGCAAGAAAAACGGCTAAGTATAAAACGCAGGAGTACTCAGTACGGAGTACAGTAGGACCGATCAGAATGATGTTGATGTGAGGTGCCTAGACTGTTGTACGGAGTACTCAGTACAGTTGAGTTATGGAAAGAGTTCCTGAATGTATAAGAACTCTAAGAGTAACCCGTTTCGGAGAGATGAACTGAACTGAGAATTGTAACATAAAAAGTAAGAGCCGTATCCGCTGTATATTGTGTATTGAAAGCATACACTTGAAAGCAAAAGCATAGCTATTAAGATTTACGAAACCGAAGTCTTGTAGTTGACCAACCGTAAGCATACCTCGTGCGGTCGTTTAATAAGTGTAGAATAGTATAAGTCCGAAACCGTAAAGAAGAGAAGAAGTCAAGGTGTAGACTCCTACAAAATGGTAATTAGTTCGTGTTTTCACGTTGCTTCCTTGTCTTTCTTGCGCAAATTCTGATCAACCCGCCCCGCCTTGTGCGATTAGTTAGCGAGTACTTGCACTACGAAATCGAGAATGCCTGTGCTCTCGTTCTTGTTGCGCGGTGGTGTGTGGGATTGAGGGTTCCAGGTTGCTTGGAGCCGCGTCGGTGTGGAGAAATCTAGCTCGACGACAATCTTTTAAGGTGCGCGCGTTGCCTTAGTCCTAGCACGCATACACGCATAGCACGCATATCCGTGCTTTTGGACTCGCAGGTGCGGGAAAACCAAATCGCCTCCGTTTTTCGGCAATTCCGACCCTTCGCGGCGGAAGCGCTGCGCAAATTTTTCAATTTTGCGTAAGCCTTTGCTGAAATTCGGGGTTGGTTCGGGATTTCCCCTACCTTTAATTTAGCCTTCTAGTCCCCCCTATTCGGGAATCTCCGCGCTTCGGCCGGTGTGCTTACTTGTGCTCGCGCGCAAGTGGCGTATTCCTGGGATCGGGTACTAGTTGCCACACCAACCGCTTTTCGATTGGTTAAATTGCGAGCGTGCAACGTTTGATGTCCCCCATGGGGCTTTAGCTTTCTAGGATCTTCCTTTCCGGAAATCTCCGCGCCTCGGCCGGTGTAGCCACTTGTGCTCGGGCGCAAGTGGTAAATTTCTAGATCGGCGGGTGCTAGTTGCCACGTGTGTCGTGTACACTTTCGGCTTTAGCTAAATTAGGTCTCACGCATAGCACGCATACTATGCCCATGTATTCAGATGAAGAGGAATGCCTCGGTCGGTCGGGCCGGCGTGGGGGGGGTCGGGCCGGCGCCGCCCCCGGCTCAGCCGTGGGGTCCGGTCGGTCGGGGTCTCGCGCTGCGGGCCTGTCGGCTGGCCCAGGCTCTGGGGAGTTCTGGGGCGCAGCTGGCGGGTCAGACAGCCGGGATTGGCGCTCCCGTGAGAGGGGGGGGGAGTGCGGCGCGCGCTTGCGCGCCAATACGGCGGTGAAGCCCTCGAGGTTACACCGGCGCGCACGCCCCTGAGAGCCCCTCCAGGGTTGTCTGGTGGGCCCCGTAGGGCCTCGCCACCAAAAGCCCCTTCACCAGCGAGGGTCAGTGGAGCTGAGCCAGTGTCCGAGCTCGCATTGAGCTCGGCGCTACGGCAGCCGGCGCGCCGGAAGCGTGCGTCGCCCGAGGCTCCGGCACCGCCGGCGGCAGGCGCCGGCTCCGGGTCGGACTCGGACCGCTCTGCTAAGGGGTTGAACCCCTCGGCAGCTCCCTTCTCCCCACTCCCTGCGTCCAGCAGGAGTGCGAGTAGTAGGGTCGTCCGTCAGGAACCGACGTCGGGACCGGCAGCATCCTCCCTCTCTTCCCTCGTGGGGAGCGAGCAAGGGAATCTCATCAGTGCCCCAGGGCGCTTTGAGGTTTACCGAGCCAGTGACTGGAGTCCCCCGGCAGAAGGGGAGTCTGATGATGTCCGGCGCCCAGAGCAGCTAGACGTCGTCCAGTCACGGGGGCGCGAGTCTCGCATCCAGCCCAATCCGGCTTGGCGAGGAGAGCGACGTCAATCCATGCTCGCATTGGCCCTCCGTCAATGGAGCACCTGGGCGCTGAATTCAGCGCAACGACGTGCGAGAGTCTCCCTGCCATCTCGTCAGCGCGCAACAGCGCGGCTTGCGTGGGTCGCATGGAGGGCCAGGACGGACCAGTCAGCGCATCAGCGCGAGCTCCAGCGCCTGGCATTCCAAGCGTGGAATGACGTCACCCAACAGGTCGCCCAACTTCAAGGCCTGTTTGACAAAGGCAGTCGGCGCCGGGTCGAGTCCTCTTTCGCAGCATGGCGCCAGCATGTCGTCCAGACACAGGGTCTGTGGCGCAGAGGCAGACGTCAAGCTGGAGCTGTCTTCATGGCATGGCACCAGCAGACGATGCTCGCCAAGGAGAGGAGCACCTGGTGGGTTGGAGCCCGGAGACACCGGATGACCCAGATGGGCAGGAGGTGTCTTCGCGAGTGGCGCCGGCTCCCCAGGACGACCCCAGTCAGCTCGGACTCGTCCCAGGGAACGAGTGCCCGCCGTCCGGTAAGGAAGGCGGGAACCTCATCCGGTGTCAGCTCTTGCTCGGATTCCGACCAGGAGTCTATGTGGCAGGACATCCGTCGAGGCCTAAAGCGCCTGGGGAAAGACCACCCGCTGTCAGGGCTAATGTGGTTCCAGCTCAAGGACTATGGGCTCTCCGAGGACGGCGCTTATCGCCTGGAGATCCACCAGCAGTCAGTCTCCGAGTCCAGGGTGTTGATGCAGCAAAAGCGCGAGGACCCTCACAACTCCCTTGGGAGGTGTAGATTCTCTGTCTTTGCCATCAACGCCGGCAGACCAGGGGAGCTGGTACGCCAAGGGGCGGACCTCCAGGAGGTAAGGAGAGCGGTCGTCGCGGCCGTCAGAATGAGCGGCCGCACCCGGAAGTCACACAGGGGTCTTAGGAAGTCAGGTGCAGCACCTCCGAGTTCCGCAGCCCCCGGTGGGAACTGGTCGAACCGGTTTGCTCCCCTCTCGTCCTCATCGGAGGAAGAGCATCCCGCGGAACGTCCGAGGCCCAGGACTCAGGCGCCTAAGCCGAGCAGCCCCAGTCGCCCGGTGCCTCGCACCCGGAAGCCCAGTCGAGCACCATCGGTCCCGCACCCCGGCCCGACTTCCTCAGGGAACACGTCGTCGTCCCCGGAGTCCACTTCGAGCAGGAACAGTCAGGACCTGCAAGAGCTGAAGGAAGCCTGGCAGAAGGAGTCGCAAGCTCGGGAGGCAGCTGCCGAGGCTCGCCTGGAACAGCTGTCTCGGCAACTCCAAGAGAGTCAAAGAGCTGCCGAGGAGCGCAGGATCTCCGATCAGCGCGCTGCCGAGGAACGCAGGGTCTCCGAGCGACGCGCTGTCGAAGAGCGCTGGGCTGCAGACCGGCTGGCCGCAGAAGCCCGGGAGACTGCCCGGCAGTTGGCTGTCGACGAGAGCGTCGCTCAGCAGGTAGCCGCCGAGGAGCGGCGAGCGGCAGCTGAGGCCCAGCTGGAGGAGAGGCTGCAGGCGGTCATAGAGTCACAAGTCCAAAGGCTCGCCCTGGTTCAGGCCTCGCCCCCAGGGCCCGTGGAGTCAGACGCTCGGGGGCCCTCAGCGGCAGCGTCGAGTCCGGTTCAGGAGACGCCCATCTCCCGAGAGGGACATGAGCTGGTAGAGCCGACTTCCGTCGTCACCTGTGACGTCGAGAACCGGGACGTTCAAAGCCCTCCGGAGGAGTCGCGCGCGGACGTGACAGCGTCTCCACCGCACTCATGGGACTTTATTTCCCTTCCTATACAGGTCTGCGACGCCCTCCGGAAACACGTGGTCGGTATGCCAACTCGGGGATCGAAGCCCAGCGCCTGTTTTACGACGCTGCTCGTAGGTATCGCGCCCTTGGTCAGGTCGCCGGGTGCTTACACCCTACCAACCAGATCAGGCAGTGCCTGAAGGCAAAGTTCTCGGACGAGGACAGGGTCCTCGGGGCCCAGGTGATTCACAGTCTCACGACGGCCTTGGCGTCCGTCGCAGAGAGCTGCGCTCGCTGTGGGTGCGGGCACGAGGAGAGCCCGGTGCGTATGTGGGCGTGTCAGGCAAGCGCTAAGAGAAGTGTGGTGGCGTTCATGAAAAAGGTGTACCTGCCGGTGTGTGGGTTTTGCGCCGCGGACGTGTGGCCCGGTGCTTTCGACCACTTTCCGGCTGTGATGCCACCTCCGCTTCCTAAGGCGGCAGACACACCGGGAGACGGGGGGGGGATGGTCCCTCAACTGGAGCACTCGGAGCCAAACGAGCTTTCGGAGATGCCCGGTGCCAGCAGTCATGGTGGTCCTGGTGGCTCGGGGAGCGGTGACCCTGGAGGGCCGGGAGGCCCGGGGAGTCCGGGCGAGGACCCTGGCGGCGATGGCGAAGACGGGGATGGCGACAGCCAGTTCACCTTCTCGTCTTCCTCTCGTTACAGGGAGCCCCGGAGCCATTACAGTCGTAAGGACGAGCAGCACGCTCTCAAGGAGGCCACCAGAGCCATGGAGAAGGCAGTGGACAAATACCACACAGAGGTGGAGGGGTCGTCCCACGTCTTTGGTCGGCTCCTCCGATTTGTTCGGCAGGTCAGGGAGGTTCGGGAACTGGAGCCGGTGCGCTACGCCATGGAGATGGCGCGTCTGGGACCACTAGAGAGCGGGGGTGAGGAGAAGGTGTTGTCGGACCACTCCCTGCTGTCAGAAGTGGCCAGACACTGCTTCGGCAAACTCAGCTCCGAGTACCGCGAGCTTTCTTCGGTGTTGACAGAGGCTCGGGAAGGTAAGAACCTCACCCTGGACGTCATAGTGGTTCCCTTGGCGCAGCTGGTGATGCCCGATAAGGGGGAAATGGCGTCGATCGGTCCGTTCCTGCGTCGCGTGCGTCAAAGTCAGGACAGACAGACTCGCACGGTCCGCGAGTTCTGGGACGGGGTGCACCTTGCTCACGACATCGTGAGCATGCTGGCTGCCCACGAGCTCACCTCTCCGGTGCCGGAAGAGGAGCTGCTGGAGATATTCCTTACGGGATTGATACCGGAGATAAGGAGGAAGGTCTTCCTTATAGCCGAGAGGAAAGGCGCTTCGGTCCTGACTCTGAGCCGGACGGCCAGTAAAGGCCGCCACGAACTCCTGACTTGGGCCATAGAGGCTGAGCGGGAGTTGCGGCAGAGCCAGGATAAGACGAGCCGCTCGGTCCAGCTGCTGGCCCACGTAGATGTCACGGAGGAGCTGCTAGCCATGGCGACATCCGCTGGCGCTCCGACACCCACAGGGCAACGACTCGGCTCCCCAGAGTACGAGGGCTGCCGTCTGTGCAAGAGCATGGACCATTATGCCCGCGACTGTCCGCAGGCGAGCCAGCGCCCGAAGGAGTGGGCCAAGTGCCTCCTGGAGGACACCCTGGCGTTGATAGGGGACGAGTCGGTGGAGGAAGCTTTGGCTGCCATCGGTTTGGATTTTGTCCAGGAGGACGCTCCCCAGCCCGGGGCGTCCTCCCCGCAGTAAAGGGCGCGGGCCCCGTCACTGCGGGGTCAGGGGGACAAAAGGGCCCCGCGCCGGCGTCCACAGCGATGCAGGTGCTGCATGATAGGTGGAGAAGGTGTGGGAGACACCTTAGTGGCAGCGCCAGGCGCCACCTCAAGAGCCAGAGTCGAGTCGAGAGGTATGAGCAGGAAGGTTTAGACATGCTAGCCGCCACCCGCACGGAAAGCCCAGAGCCTCCTGAGCGGGAACAGGTCGAGCAGCGCGTCCAAAGAGAGCAGGCAAACTTCTGGAAGTCCGCCAGAACCCCAGCAACCGCCTCAGTTCCGCGTCCCGAGGAGCCGTGGGAGCTGCTCTGTTGGATCACCGGTGCGGACACCCGGGGTAAAAACCGGTCGAGCCACACAGTTGAGCCACGGGCAGTCTACCAACAGCACCTGGAGAACCAGGGGTCGGATGTTGCGAGAGTTCGCGGGCACTGGAAGTTCAGAGCTCAGCGTTTACCCCCAGAGTTAGGAAAGCCTTTCAGGCCCAGCAGCCAAGTGCTCGCCTGCGTTCCGCCATCAGGGCGCTAGAAAGGTATCTAAAGCTGGAAGAGTCAGAGGTCCGGCCGGTCAAGTCCCTTGCGCTTTGGAGGGCAGGGCAAAGGCGGATGAGCCAGAAGCTTGGACCCACGACTAGTAAGCCCCAGTTGAATCGAGAAGAGTTAGATAAGCGCTTGAAGCGGCTCGTCAGGGTGCGCGAGTTCAATCGCCGACGCAAAGCCATCTTGGATCAGGAGTTCGGACGGTTTGTTCGCGTTGCCAAACCCAAGCCTGCCGAGGGAGAAGAACTCTCACCACCAGAGAGAACTTCAAAGCCCAGTCGGCCGTGGTTGACCCGAAGCAGGGCTCGCCAGGCTTTGGGCCCGAAACGCAGACCATGGCTGACTCCTGAAGACAAGGCGCTTCGAACCTCTCGATTGCAGCGCAGGTACGAGTTGGAGGGTAAGGACCCGGCTTCTACCTCAACAGAACGCCATGCGGACTTCCACGCCTTCGTAAAGGAGGAGTTGGAAAGGGAGAATAGGGAACTTCAGCAAGACAATGAGCTGATGCACCGGGACGAGCAAGTCAGAAAGCACATAGCGGCTAAACTGGCTGCAGCGTCAGTCCAAGTCGCGGTGTCCCCCCCAGACTTCCCAGAGCGCAGCGCAGTTCAGAAAGCAGTCGCCATCGGCCTGCTAGCGGACGCGTGTACCTACTGCCTCCCGGACTGTGACTCCGACGCAGAAACGTCAGTCACCCGCCTGGACTGCATAATGCAGGACGGCGATATCAGTCCGAGCTGGTGTGAGTCCCTGGCAGCGGTGTCCTCGATGGGAGCGCGTCCGAGGAGTTTCGACAGGCACAGTCGCACACCGACGTTGTTGCTGTTTTGGGCCTGGATTGCGGGCGTCAGAGTCAAGGTGTTAGTGGATTCGGGAGCATCCACCAATATCATCGCAAAGAGTACACTGCAGAGGCTCTCCGGCGTCAAGCCGGTGCGCCACGAGCAAGCCATGCGGGTTCGAGTGGCTGACGGCACCACATATGATGCTAATTCCTGCATCAGGCCCAAGCTCCTTGCTGAGACGTCGAAGGGGTCTTACGGCCAGCAGGTTGAGCTTCGGGTAATGCCACTCGACCTCAAGGTGGATGTCATCCTGGGGGGTCCTTGGCTGGCGAACCTTTCCCCGGTTACGCTGGATTATAAGAACTGGGGTTCGGTCCGGTTCACCAAGGGCAGGGAAGAGGTCGTCATCACCGGCTGTTCGCCGGGGTCACCGGACCCCAGTCGGTCCAAGGACACGGCAATGGCACTGGTACAGGGAGTCCTTTTGAGCCAACGTCGGGCTCGCCGGGACCTGCGGACCCTCCGAAACAGAGAGGAGCAGGCTTTCGTCGTCTACCTCGGCCCCGATGGGGCTTTTGGCGCGTTGGCCTGCAACAAGGGGGGGGGAGACTCCGGCGAAGATTCCCCCAACGATGTTGTAGCAGGCCTGGCGTCAGAACCCTCCTCCGGGTCCGAGGATGGTGAAGTCAGCGTGCGTCCCAGCGCAGCGGTGCCGGACGGAGCTGAGGAGTCTGAGGGGCCGGGAGGGTTGGTCTCGGACAGTTCCGAGTCCGGCTACAGTGACGTGGAAGGAGCGTGTCATTTGCAGAGAGTAGGGGCGGTGGTCGAGGATATTAGGCCACAGGGATTTGCGAGCACGGTCGACGAGGCCGGGGATCACCCTGACCCTCTCAGCTTTTTCGCTAGCAAACAGGAGGCGAGCGGAGCATTTGCGTTGCTTCCGCCAGCGGTGCGTAGGCAGGCGATAGAGGATCACGCGGCCGGGAAGCCACCCACCTGGCACGCGCAGGCAGCCGCGGCGCTCCAGCAGGGCCGGGGTCTGGTCGCGGAGCGACGACCCCGAGCACGGCGTAAGCGAGTGCGTTGGCGTGACCAGGTCGCAGCAGTCGGTCAGCCTGGTGCAGAAAGTGGCCCCTCCACCGAGCAGCCACCGGGACCAAAAGTCCCCACTGTCCCGAGTCCTCAGAGTCAGAAGTCGCGAGCCTCGGCACCAGTCCCGCCGCCAGCTCCGCAGACCACAGACCCGCCGGTACCGGCCGCCCCGCCAGGTACTACCTCGCCGCCAGCCCCACAGACTGCTCAGGCCTCCCCGGAACCGCCGGAGGACGAGATAGACGAGACGGTGTCGCCGGAAATCTGGCAGCAGCTTAGGGACCTGGAAAAGGAGTTCGCAGATGTCATTTGCACAGAGCTGCCGGAATCAGTCCAGTCAAGGGAATTCAAGTCCGGCGTCCGGCTCAGGCCAGATTGGAATGGGAACGCCTTGCACCGGCGAGGGTACAAGGTGTCGCAGGAGGAGTTGCGGCAACTCCGGCAACAGCTAGATGAGCTCTTAGCCAAAGGGTACATACGACCCTCGGCCTCTCCGTGGGGCTGCCCTGTGCTGATGGTCCCCAAGCCGAGTAATCCCAAGGAGTTGCGTCTAGTCATTGACTACAGACAGATCAATGAGATCACAGTCAAGGACAAGTACCCCCTCCCGGATGTCCAGAGTCTCTTAGATGATCTACAAGGGGCTACCGTCTTCTCTACGATGGATGCCCTTTGGGGATTTTGGCAGGTCCCTATGAAAGCAGAGGACGTGGAGAAAACCGCAATGACTACGCACTTTGGAGCGTACGAGTGGTTGGTCATGCCTATGGGATTGTCAAACTCCCCAAGTACCTGGCAAAGGATGATGCAACAGTACCTCGGGCACCTACCCTTTTGCAGAGTATTTGTAGATGACATCATGATTTTCTCGGCTGAGGTTCCGGGTAAGAGCGCCCATGAGGTACACCTCGACCACCTCCGCCAGGTCCTGGAGGCATGCCGAAAGAATTCAGTCTACCTCAAAAAGTCGAAAGTCAAATTGTGCAAGCGATCAGTCCGGTTCCTAGGGCATGTGGTGGATCGGGATGGATGTCGTCCACAGCAGGATAAGGTTGCGTCGGTACGCGATTGGCCAGACCTAGAAACTGTCACACACGTGCGACAGTTTCTGGGCATGTGTGGCTTCTACCGGAGGTACATCCAGAACTTCGCAGATATCGCGTACCCGTTGACCCGCCTCACCAAATCCGGCGTGGACTGGACCTGGGGCGAGAATGAAAAGGCAGCATTTAAACAGCTAAAAACTGCCTTGATCTCCTCCCCAGCCTTGGCCCTACCCGATCAAAAGGGTGCAGCAGACGGTTCCAGACCCTTCTTTGTGCAGACAGATGCCAGTGGAGTAGCACTAGGGGGTGTACTCATGCAGGATCAGGGACGAGGCTTACAGCCCTTGGCCTTTGAAAGCCGGCAGTTCTCCAGCGCAGAGCAGAACTATCACGCTGGGGAACGGGAGCTTTGTGCCATCCATCACTGCACCACGGTCACCTGGAGACATTATCTGATTTTCACATCATTTAAGCTCATGGGAGACCATAAACCCCTTCAGTGGCTCTTCGCCCCAGCTAGGGAGCTCAGCCGACGTCAGGCTCGCTGGTACGAGGACTTGGTAGAGGTAGGAGTCCATCAGATGGAGCACGTGCCAGGGCGCTGTTTAGTAGTACCAGACGCGCAGTCCCGGCGACCAGACTATCAGGAAATGTCAGCCAGAGAAGGGTTGAAGGAAAAAGGGATTGTGGATCGCGCCACGGATGGGCCCAGAGACTCCGCACCGGCAGGCAAGGGGTCCGAAGAGGACGAGGATCCTACCTCTGTCCTCGGGGCAGTGGATCGCACCACCGATGGATCTGATGGACCCGAGTACTCTGAGCCGAAAGGCAAGAGATGCGAAGGGGACGAGGATCCCACATCTGTCTTAGGCGCCACCTTCGAGTATAGTGATTCCGAGGACGAGTCCTTCCCTCCCACCAGTCCAGCACCGGTCATTGGTGAGCTCACCCATCTGAATGGGCTCACGTGGGTAGAGTCGCCGGCCCTTTGGCTGGACGCAGCTGCCACCCTAGCAGTAGGCGAGAAATCCTTGAGGGATGCCGAATCGCTAGCAGTCATGACCAGAGCAGACCGAGCTAGGGAACAGGCCACAGCAGAAGTCCAGAGTCACCCGAAGTTCCCCCACCCTGAGGCCCAGAGTCATCCAAAGGCAGCCGGAAAGGTACCTGAGCCCGTTAAGCCCCCAGAAAGTAGCTCCCACTACGACCAGGTCGTAGATCGCCAGGACTGGAAGCTGATCAGGGAGCGCTTTGAGGAGATAGCAGCCCAGTACGGGGTGTTTGACGTTGACGCGTGTTGCGACTCCATGGGCGTTAACCGGCAGGTTGACACCTATTGGACCGATTGCTTGAAGGAAAAGTGGCGCGGGAAACACGTTTGGTGCAACCCCCCTTACACGAAGGACTCAGACTTGATAGAAAGAATTCTTCGGCATTTCCTTGCTGAGTGGCGCGCCGATCCGGAAAACACCTCGGCGATGTTCCTTCTTCCAGACTATGACGCCCCCTTGGAGGCGGTTGATTCACCCCAAGTATGGGCTTCATCCGGTCAAAGTCTTTGACACGAAGGACGAAAAAGGTCGTCCCAACCACCTCTTCGAGTCCCCTGATGGAGGTCGACCCCCGCTGCGCTGGCCGGTCCTTCTGGTGTGGGCCCCAGCAGCCAGCAGGACAAAGCCCCGAGCGCCGCCTGCGCGAAAGGACAGTGAGGCAGAACCCGACGATCCTTTAGTCACTACAGGGGTTGCAGCAAGGGCCAGGGCAGCATCAGGCCCACTGAAGGCTGATGAGTTCGTCCGCGCCTTGCAAGCGGAATACGAACGCAGCCAGTACCTCAGCTCGTTGAAGGAGGAACTGATCGCAGCCCCACATCAGAGGACAGACACATTTCGCATGGTAGACGACATGATATGGCGAGTGGCAGAAGGGCGGTATCAGCTAGTGCTAGCTCAGGATTCCCCCCTCAGAGAGCTGGTGATGCGCGAAGCACACGAGTCCCCAGCAGCAGGGCACACAGGAAGGGATAAGACACTGGACAGAGTATCCCGTCGCTTTTGGTGGCCACGCATGAGCAAGGATGTCACCGACTGGTGCAAATCCTGCGTTGTGTGCCAACAGACCCGGCCACGCAACGGGTATCCAGACGGTCAGCTTAACCCCCTGCAAGTCCCAGTAAGACTGTGGCAAGTGGTTAGTATCGACTTCGTCACTGGGCTGCCCCGCACAGAGCGAGGGTACGACGCGTTTGCTACCTTCACGGACAAGTTGTCCAAGATGGTGCACGTAGTTCCCATGCTTTACGCTGACAGCTCAGCTGCACAGATCGCGCGCATGTATTTCGACCAAGTGTGGCGTTTGCACGGCGCTCCCATGAAGATCGTCTGTGATCGGGACTCCCGCTTCAGGGATGAGATGCATCTCGAGCTACATCGGTTGATGGGAGTCCAGGTTGCCTCTACCACGCCGTACCACCCACAAGGTGATGGGCAGGCAGAGCACACAAACCACACGGTCGAACGCATGTTGCGCGCGTATGTCGACGCCAACCAGCACGATTGGGATTTGTGGTGTACCCCGGTCGAGTACGCCATTAATGACTCTCGTTCCGCCGTCACGGGATTCACCCCTTTTGAACTGACGTATGGTCACGCTCCGGCCTCTCAGCTGGACTTCTTCGTGGAGGCAGCACTTGCATCACGGAGAGGCCGAGCTAAGGGGGGGAGGGGCGCAGCAGTAAAAAAGGGTACAGCCCACGAGACAGCCCGCCAGTTTGTTCGCCAGTTGCAGCTCGCTAGGGAGAAGCTGCTCTTAGCTCAGCAGCAACAGATCGCCCAGTACGACGCGCGTCACAGGTCCAGGAGTTACGCAGTAGGCGATGAGGTTTGGGTGGATGCCACGCACCTCACCCAGCCGGGCGACCGCGGGTTGCACAAGAAATTGCTTAAGAAGCGCCTTGGGCCCCTTCGGGTGCTGGAAGTCTTTCACAGCGACAGGCAGATGGCCCTTCCCGCGAGCGATAGAGGCGCACCGTCGGCCTATAGGTTGCAGACGCCTAAGCAGTGGAAAGTGCACGATGTGTTTACCGTGGACCGGCTTTCGCCAGTAGAGTCGGGCAGCCGCTTCGTTGAGAGAGCTAAGGAGATTCCCCCTCCTCCGTTGGACGTCAGCGGGCGCAAGGAAACCCACGTCGAGAGGGTGGAGCGTTCGCGCACGCGCCAGCGCCAGGGCAGGAGGTGGACAGAGTACCTGGTCAAGTGGACAGGAATGCCCCGCAGTGAGAACGAGTGGAAGACCCGAGAGGATCTGGAGTGGGACGGAGCCGGCAGGCCCGGTGTTCCCAACCGAGCGTTGTTGGAGTTTGAGAGGATCGAGGCTAAGAGAGTGGAGCGAGAGAAGCTTAGGGTCCGTAAGAGACGCGACGAGTCCGCAGGAGCGGTATGGACCACGCTATCGGAGGAGCTCAAGGTAGACGGAGCAATGCCATGGGTGCCAGAGGAGAGGTTTGATGAGGAAGTAGGAACTTTCGCGAGAGTATCTGCTCAGAGCACCCTGCCGCCAGTCAACGGAGCCGCAGCACTTGAGAAGGAGCCAGTCGGCCAGTCTAAGATTCTTGTATTGTTTTGTGGGACCGGGTCAGTCGAGAGGCAGTTCACTAAGCAATTTCCCAACAGCGAAGTAGTTGCTGTAGACATTCAGCCCAAGTGGGGCCCCACACATTGCGAGGATATCATGCGATGGGACTATCGACAGTTCAGACCAGGACACTTCGACGTAGTCTGGGCTAGCCCACCTTGCACAGAGTACAGCCAAGCGAAGACGGTAGGCATCCGAGATTTGCGTGCTGCGGACAGGCGAGTTCGTAGGACATTGGAGATCATCCGGTACTTGAGGCCCGAAGCATACTTCATTGAGAACCCGAGGGGAAGAGAGCCCCACGGGTTGCACACGCGTCGCTGCATGAGCAATCTACCAGCTCCGCACCTCGTCACGTACTGCAAATACGGGACCGCATACAGGAAGCCCACGCACATCTGGACCAACGTTCCGTTGCGCACACCCTTGCGAGTGTGCGATTCCGATACGCCTTGCGAGTTCTTCCGGCAGCACGGTAGGCACGAGAAAGTAGCGCAAGGAGGGCGCGCGATGAGAGCCGGAGGTGTGTTCGCGAAGGGCATGGGAGCGCGAGAGAATTTGTATGGGATTCCGTCAGCACTGTTAAAACAGCTTTTCCACAACCTGACCCTACATGAAGAGGTGCATGCGTTCCTGTCTGAACTGCTTGTCAGGGAGGATCTGAGCGAGATGAGCGTTTTAGTCCAGTCAGCTGTTGTTGAGAGTGACCCGCCCGAGTTTGAGCCGGAACCGATAGCGTTAGCGGGAGTGCGAGCGGAGGTGACGATCATACCTGAGGGCGGATGGGAATCTGACGCGAGTGGTCTTAGCGATTGAGAGCGTTGGGGAGCGTCGGGAAGAGCGGTGGCTCCAGCCTTGGCGAGACCAGGCGGCAGGTGAGAACCTGGGTAATCCATCCGAGAGAGCAGTGGCTCTAGCCTCGGCACAGCCAGGCAACAGGTGGAAATCTGTATAATCCATTTGAGCAGTGGCTCTAAGCCTTGGTATGACCAAGCGGCAGGTGAGAACCTGGGTAATCTATCCAAGCGAGCAGTGGCTCTAGCCTCGGCGCGACCAGGCAACAGGTGGAAATCTGTATAATCCATTTCACGAGAGCATTGGCTCCGGACCTGGCACGACCGGGCAGCAGTTGGAGATCTGGGTAAAAGCTCTAGCACTCCGAGGAGGCGGTGAAGGTTTAAAACCTTTCCTCCGGGCCGGCATCCCGAGAACTGTCAGGTAATTGGCAAACCTATTGTCATCCCCTGTAAGTGTACCGTGTTGGGAGGTTTAAAACCTTGAGCGTGGTAATGGATGTGAAACCTTGAGCCTTGGGGGAGCCTGGTAGTGCAGATGGCAGACCGGTGAGAGGCCGACCCTTGTGCTTAAGAGGTCGATCTCCTTATTGCGGTGTGTCTTGGGAAGTGTAATGTCATCCCAGACAACAGGCGGCTGAGACCTGTATAATCATTCAGAGCAACAGTAGAAGATCTGTATAAAACTTTACTGGTCCGACGTGGTCAGCGTGGACGTGACCTTCCCTAAGGGGGGGGGAGTTGTGCTAGGAGGCAAGCACAAGAGCAAGAAAAACGGCTAAGTATAAAACGCAGGAGTACTCAGTACGGAGTACAGTAGGACCGATCAGAATGATGTTGATGTGAGGTGCCTAGACTGTTGTACGGAGTACTCAGTACAGTTGAGTTATGGAAAGAGTTCCTGAATGTATAAGAACTCTAAGAGTAACCCGTTTCGGAGAGATGAACTGAACTGAGAATTGTAACATAAAAAGTAAGAGCCGTATCCGCTGTATATTGTGTATTGAAAGCATACACTTGAAAGCAAAAGCATAGCTATTAAGATTTACGAAACCGAAGTCTTGTAGTTGACCAACCGTAAGCATACCTCGTGCGGTCGTTTAATAAGTGTAGAATAGTATAAGTCCGAAACCGTAAAGAAGAGAAGAAGTCAAGGTGTAGACTCCTACAAAATCCCATTAGGATCTCCATCAGCAGGTCGCAGGCTTTGCTGCGTGACTGACATCCCAGCAGCAGTAGTGCCGGACCAAAATGAGGGAGTTCTTAAACCGCTTGAGTGAACTATATAGTATTCACTCTGGCTTACCACCACGCATGGTGCGATTTGAGTGAACCGTGCGTGCCATCTGATCTGCAGCAGGGTAGATATCTTACAGGGATTGACCGGGTCCGGGGCCGTCACATAAGGGTCCGGGCCGAAGGCGGGCCGAAGGGAAATTTGAGGGTGGGTTGATTGAGTATGTTGCATCGAGTGAAAATCGATAAAATTTCATAAAATTGTCGGATTTTTTAGATTTCACCATACTTAGAATTAAAATTTTGAGGGTGATTTTTTAGGTGACCGACTCGACGGACCGGACTCTGACCGGAGTGAGATTCTCAATGCGGGCCGAATCGCATTTGCATAAGATATCCACCCTGATCTGCAGCCTCCCGGTATGATGCAGGGCTGCAGGAAGGGCTATAGCTTTTGCAAAGGAATGTTGCCAGGGACTTTCTGTAGCAAATCCTAGGCCAAAGGGGCAGGCGTAAAAGCTGTGAACCTCTGAAGATTTTGCCTTCGTTAGGAGGTGTCCCAGATTTCGCTATTTTTTTGTTACTATCAGACACCTCTACATTATAAAGGGCACAACGGCAAACCGTATTTTCGGATTTTAAGTTCATCATTTCATACTTTGGACAATATTCACTGATTTCCCACAGTCACCGGAGTGATTTGTATTTTCTAGTTGGCCACGCATTGTTCAAACGAACATGGCATATGCCAATATGGGTGGACCTTTGCTACTTACTAATTCAACAGATATTACTGATTAGTAAATGTTACAAAAATCATGTAATTCAATCTACAAATGAGCGTCATATGCAACATCATCTTATATGTATGTATATACATATATATATCAAGGTATGGCAAACGCGAGGTCAGAAAGTGCGCGGAAAACGCAACTTCTAGATTTCAAGATATGGGCGATTTAAACTTTTTCTTAAGTATGGTTAAGTATGTGCGAATTATGAAGTGTATCGAGCACAACTTCCCCGTTGCGCATCCACTTTTGTACGGACAAGTTTCTGTACGTCTACAATGTTCGCGCGAATCTGATAAGCCAATAAAAGAATTTTGCGTTTTCGTCCGCGCACTTTCTAACCTCGCGTTTGCCATACCTTGATATATATAAGGGTAGCTGCCGCACCCGTTGTGCTATCAAGCACCACAAGAGTGCAGCTTGCATCTATCTCTATCCGCAGTCGTGTTAAGTCCAATGTATATATATCCATGTCGTGTTAAGTCCAATGTATATATATCCATGTCGTGTTAATCAAGGTTTATCCTCCGTGATTGATGGATGAAATTTGGGACGCAAATCGCTTGGGATTCGCGGACACTAGGATCCAGTCAGAAGTCCGCATTAATTACTCTGGCACCACCGGTGATATTTTAAGGGGCTAAATGGAAACATGCCGTTTTCATCTTGAACGTGTGACCCAGAATTTGTTATCACTTGAAGATGTGAATTCTTAAGTGATCTTATTACAATTATACGCGACGGCACATCTTCCACACAAAAAAAACGTGAGGTATCGTTGGAAAGGTACTTCAAATCAGAGACGCCGTTGTTTGAATCTTCAGTGGCACAGAAATGTGTGCCGTCGTGTATAATCATAATCAGGTCACTCAATAACTCACGTTTTCATCGTGCGACAAGTGTTAACAGAATTTCTCAGTCACATGTTCATGATGAAAACATCATGTTTTTGCCTAAGAACCCCCTCAAACCGTTCCCGGAGGCACATGAAATAACACCATCCTTAAACATAACATATAAATTGTGAAAATGTGACCTGGACATTCTGCTAACACTTGTGACACAGTGAAAATGTGGATGATTAAGTGACCTTGCTGTCATGATTGTACATTTGTGACGGCACACCTTCTTCACAATAAAGTGAGATATCACTGGACTGATGTTTCAAAGCCGGACACATTTCAAGTAGCGGCGGAATATGGGTTGTTGTAAATGCACAATGATATAGCAATAAGTACTTAGAAAAAATCCCAAAACCAGTTTCGATTATTTCAAAGCCAATTTTGGGTTACATAGCAGAGTTACCAAAGTGGGACCTTCCTAAACCCAACCATAGGTCCTGAGAGTCATGCTTAAGCAATTGTGACGGCACACCTTCCACACCAGAAGGTTAGGTATCGCTGGCAAGTGCTTCAAAGCCGATTATACATCTCAAATTCAATCAGTAAGTGCACGCGTTGTGGTAAGCCACGGACGATAAATACATCACAATTGCAATCAGCAGTATCAACGGCGTGGATGCACCATCACAAATGTGCAATGATATACCAAGGTCACGTATGCATCATCGTTGAATAAGTGTTATTGGAATCCCTAGACCGTGTATGACAAGGGAAACATTGTGTTTTCATGTGGCTCGGTGACAGCCCGCATGAACCTGCTCGAGCGCGCCCGGGGGTGTCATACGCTAACACAAGAGGCTTTAGTGCAGCTCCCATCACAGCAAGCCTCTGTGAAATCTATTGTGGCGCGCTACACCTACAATTTTGTAGCGGCGGGCTAAAATCTAAGGTGCCTTACTCAATGTCGTTGAAATTTCTCCAAATACCTAATAATAGACTTGCCTGTATACGAGCGCTCCGATTCCGTTCAGAAATGATGGTTAGTACCGCACAGGAATAGGGTGGTGCGGAATAGTACATACGTCTTCGTAGCTGCAGGCAGCGTCTAAGTTGGTGCCCTTCCTCTCGGGCCAAAGAAAACATCCAGACGGCCACAGCAAAGCATCCTCAGGCTTTTCACACTCCTTTGCTACGATATCTGCGTCAAACCAAAATATCTCATCAGAAGCGGTGGTACAACGTTGTCAACTAGAGAAGATATGCATGCTAGTGATGATAATTATATCTTAAACAGGCATAGTTGTGACAAATGCCACATATTCATGTATTGCATGTGTTGCACTATATTAAACAGGCTCCATAGATGTATATAAGAGGCCATGATTGTGCCCATGTTTAATCATTTTTCAGTAAGATTTTTCACTCATCGCACCGAAAGTGCATCTATTCCTCTCGTCCGAAAATGGAAGAAAAGCACAATTTCTATTTCCACATTCTATAAATGATATCACACATTCCATGTATGTTCCATATTTAAGACAATCTGTTTTTCAAACACGTCGTCCGATTAAACCGATTCTATCATATTACTGCATGTTTTGATATAGACGCTTTTATGCAACAGACATTCAACGAATGCCGCCACGTCATCCTTTCCTCACACTTTTAGTCGCTGTAGACATCGCGCTCCCGTCGTCGCAGCCCAGACACGAGACAGACCTCAGATTGAGATGCCCACATCGCAATCGAATGGCAAAGCGAGCGCGAGCGCAGCGGGGGCGACGCGACGCGGGAGCGACGAGTGGGCTTCGCTGTTATAATCATGTTTTCACACTTTCGGTGCGTCGGCTGGGAGCGCTTCAGCATGCGAGCAGCGTTCATGATCAATAAAAACAAAGACGGAGTTTCCATGATCCTGGTCCACGTCAATCACGTCTGCTTACCGTACTTTTTACGTGCTACCAAATACATTTCTTAACGGCACAGGTGAGGTATGATCTCCCTCTATGTGCCTGCTGTCTCAACTGCCCACTGCCGCTCGCACATCAAGGTACATTTGCGCGAAGGCCTTTTTTTGAAAAAAAAAACTTTCAGATTCTAGATCTCAAGATACGAGCGATTTTAGTATGTGCTCAAGTATGGTAAGTATGGGAAATTGTCGGATTATATCGGCCATAAATTCTCCATACCGTGGCCACTGTAACCCCTGAAGTGCACAATAGGTTCATATTGCTCTGGGGGAACTAATTAAAAAATGTGTGTGTGTTGTGCATATGTAGACACGAAGACGTATACGTGGATATGTGCTGCTTCATACAAATCACAAAATGCGTGGTGGTGAGCCAGAGTGAATAATAATGTAGATGTGAATATTTATATGCACTGCATGGAACACTTGTGAATGTGACGCATGCATGTAGCTGTCACAAATTATACACACAATTTTGTGCGGCATCAATCAGTGCTTCCCACCAAATGTAGCGGTAGGCAACCCAGTGATGTCTGCTCCTCCTCCACATAATAAGGGGTTGTTTGCCACAGAGATGGCCTTGAGGTATGGCAGCTCTCGTAAAGCGTTGGGCAGTGTTCTGAAAGGCAACATGCATGCATGATCAGCACAACCAATCATCAGGTCAGAATATGGCGGATGTGGTGGTACAATATCTCCAGGGACGGTGGAGTATGCTGGCTCGCGCCGGGGAGGGAGTTACTGGGAGCTGTTCTTTCACAATTTTGCAAGAATGTGTGGTATAATTACGATGTGGGGGGTCCAATGAGCCGCCCATTTCCAGCAGGTGTTGTGAGGCAGAGCGTGTAAACATACAGACTATCAACTAGAGTTTTCTTTTGGCCGTCTACTTGCTGGCCGCAAGTATTAAGTAAGTAATGGCCGGACGCCGGCTGCACAATATGCACAAATGTGTAGAGACAAGACATGCATGGTCTGCCAGCGGCATTTCCAATCTAGGATAATTATGTTTTAGTATTCACTCTGGCTTACCACCAAGCATTGTCAGATTTGTGCCAAGCAACATAGATATGTTGTGTAGTCTATGGTAGTACTGCATAAGCATAAAATCGTTGTGTCCGTTGTTTGAATTTACCACTGGCATCGAGGAATGAAAATGAAATCAAAGCAAGAAAGTGTATCGCAATCTAATTGACATACATTCATTCGATAGCTGAGTATCTCCAACATCGGGCACGCATTTGAGGCGGTTTTGAGACGGTATAGGTTTGGTAAATCGTGGCAGATGATGTCAGTCTATATTCAAAACCTATTGTGGTAAGCCAGGGTTGATTTTTAATCTTTATTCAAAACCGGTTTCTCCCGGTGGGCGCGCGGGTTTATCCAGCACAAAAAAATATACATGTGTATTCAGGATGCAAGCCAGGACATGATGTAATCTGACAATGAAATCTTGGAAATTCTGCGCAGATCCTCCGTCTTGAGTGTCATTGATTTGTTGGCTGTACCACACTGACGGCATACATTGCACACCTTGATGAAATGTTAAGGACGTGCCGCCCGCCAACAAATGAATTCAACAATATAAAATGCATGCAGGTGTGGGTTGCCCAGCCATTTATGTTTCAATGGGTTCACACCCGCTGAAATTATTATCATGCAGAAGCAGTGTAGTTATACCAATGGGCTCTCTGTCATTATTGGTGAACATTGAAGCTGAAATACGGCCAGATAACAAATTCCCATGAAGATCGATGTATGTACTCTTGTCAGGCAGCCGTCCCGGTAGTTTCCCCGTAAGCTGATTGTCTTCTAGAATCATAACTGTGTGAGGAACCCCGCGCCACGGGAGGTGGAAGACCCACCAATCCTCTTAGAAATCTTGCTCAAGCCCATCCAGTACCCTCAGTCTCATTTTTGTCGCCACAATGGTTTTTTGTTGTCATGCAGAATTTTGGGGTGGGCTGCAGAATTTCCCGAGGAAAAATGATCCGAACCCCTTAGAAATAGCATTTCAGTTCTTCTCACGTCATTTTTTCTCAGGGAATTATGCATCGGCCATCGCCACGCCAACCGCATCATTGCCACGTTGCCAGCCTTTTCGTCTACCGACGTCATCAGGTCTGCCGAGCTCGTGGCGTCGCCCAGTTCTTCTGGATTCGCATGCGATATCGTTATCGTATCTAATTATATAATTGGTCAATTATTTCAGATTATTGTACAGACGACGAATATATCAAATAACAGTGAGTGATGTAAATATATAGTGAGTGATATATATATATACACACACACATATGCGCGTATTTTTGTACTGGTACAACAGGCGCTGGTGTTCGCGTCAGCCGTCACTACTGTGTTACTAATTACAGCTTTACAGATTGGCGGTGCTTCAAATAAAAGGCTGCGACCTTTTTTCCCCCCGTACTTTGGTAACCTTTTGTGACGTTTCGTGACATTTGGTCGCCATGCGACAAAATCTTCCCTTTTCATGGCGACAAAATTTCTCTATAAAGGACTTTTTGTCATGGCGACAAATTTTCCCAATAGTGGTTGAAAAAAAACCCTGGCGACAAAAAAAACCCCGCGTGGCGACAAATTTACCACGTTACCAGCCCATCCTCAGATCATATAAGGCGTGCCATCGAACAGATTCAGGCGTGTGATAGAATGACATGGGGTGCTCATTGCACGTGGCATCATTACCCATTCCTCTCAGCAGAATATGATGTTGCGGCTAGTCGGCTACTTCTATCAACCAACAACCACAAAATATGCTGAAGCCACTTAAGTGTGATATTGATAAGCGTATTGGTCCATATGGAACCCTTCAGACTCCGCCCCACAGCTGTACAAGATAGTGTGGAGCGCTGTGTTAGGCACTCTAGTGAAATTATCTCACAGGTGATGATGCAACATGCTATATGCTCCTAGTAACGCTGCTGGACATATGTTGCGATGGCCGAATAATTTGTGTGCAGTCTACTAGTTTCACACGCATTACCTTCGAGTGCGCGCATCTCATACATCGATGAGGGGATTGTCCCGGTCAGATGGTTGTCGTCGAGGCTAAGCGTGCGCAGCTTATGCAGCACCGCAATAGATTGTGGAATGGATCCCGTGAGCATATTTCCAGACAAGTCGACCTCAGATAGGTTGCGTAAATTTCCGATAGCAGACGAAATGGTTCCTGCGTGTGGCATGAAACCATTGTTACAAGCATCATGGGTGTCTTGCTCCGCGTGCTGGAAGCAGCGATCACACATTTCACACCACACACATACACTTTGACAATTAGACACGAACCTGACAATTGGTTTCTATGCAAAATCAACGATTGTAAGCGTCGCATATTTCCCACGGCTTCCCACGGTATTGTCCCATGAAGCTGAAACACATACACAAATATAACAGTAATTGTGATATTTATTGTAATAAACGTCATCAAGACATATACCAGCTTCTACTGATGAGTTGACGAGTATGCACATTTCAGATACAGCAGCTAGCAGGCATAGTGTGCTACATTGGCAAGTCAAGTTGAAACTTTGGCGATTCGTGCTGTCGAAGCAGTGCGGGCATGTCGATTATTCACAATCTGAACATTACACCCTGAATATGTCAGATATGCCTTTCAGATTGTGAATATCAGTTGTCCAAATTGCGTGTGTAGAAGTAATACTATTAGACGCGTGCACACATACGTACACACACACTGACACACGTTTCTCCTTGCGGCTATCGATTTTTTGTCCTAATGTTTGTGGGACACCCACACAGACATATTTTGAAAATCGTGCCGTCGATATGCATTACTATAACCACCTGGTTCCCGTTGAGATCTATCCATGCCGCACCGCCAGCACGATCCCCGTCATCATCAGATAATGTATGTCGGCGGCCGTCGTCCTTAATCCAATCCACGTTACTCCCCCGAATGGAAGCCGGGGTGTTGCGTAAGATGCGTCGTCGCCCACCGTGCATCGAGGCATACACAATGTCGCGTTTAGTTGCGGGAAAGAAAGCATTTCTGTCCCTCTGTCGAGCAGTTGCGGGACTGGCGGGCGTCGTATCAGCATATCCCACTAGCTTTGTGGAAGCAAGGCTAGCAACGTAGCCGCCATCCAAATTCAACATTTCAAGTCGGCTTAGAGCACCCAGATTGCTGGGGAAAATACCGGTGATCGCATTGACTCCGAGACTTAGAATTCTCAGGGATGTCAACTGGCCGAAGGATGTTGGAATGCTACCTGATAGCATGTTATCGTTGAGATCTAGAGTCTCGAGAGCATGCAGCGATCCGGGCAAAAACTCCCATTTATCGAGGCGCCCTACTAATCGCATGGACGGTAGCGTGATGCCAACGACTCGCATTTCGCCATCAATGACTGCACACGTAAGTCCGTTCGGCGGCGCGTCTTTAGTGCATGGATCTGTGGTGTCCCATGTGTCGATGATATTATCTGGTGCCCGATGCTGGATCACATCACTGATGAAGCTCATGAGCGCGTGCCAGTCGAGAGAAGATATCATCTTGCTTTCATCACTGCGAGAGACCTTCTCTTCTACGGCATGAACGATGCCTCGTGTCGCGCACCCGCCGCGTCCATTGCACGTGCTGCGTTGTGAGTGATGCGACGCTGACATCATCATCAACATAAGCAAAACTGTCACCATCATTGTCAAAAAACCTGCGATTATAGCAACCACACCGCGATTGTAGCGATGCCTACGCCAGCATAGCACACCTTCTCGTCGATATAAGTATTTCCTCACATTGTATGTTCACGCTATGCGCCGTTGGCTGACGCGAAGTGCAACGACGCGGGTATACACGACCATCATGCGTGCCGTTCGTCATCATCGCTATCTACTACTTTGCGGGGTACTGACCTTGTATCATGCATGCTATCGAAGAAGAAGATATCCAAAAGTTGGTTATCCTATCAATTTTGGGATGCATTCTAAACAATTTTTCTACGCGTTGCGGAATGCGTTACAGATGACCGGACGCATTTAGCGCGTTGCATAGAATATTTGCACCGCAACACAATATAACAGATGCCCGGTAAACCGAACGGCACAAGAAAATAACGCGGTATTCATTATTGCGTCAACAAACAGTATTCGCCACGTTGCAATGCAACGCCCCACCATGCCCGATTTCATATAAACATGTGCTCACTTAGAAAACGAAAAATGATTAATACTTCATCGTCTTGGCCAACGAATAAAGTCGTACTGCCATCTCATAAATGACATGCTGCATCGTTTATATATACTGTATACGAAGATCTCGCGTACTATGCCACGTGCGCGGCATTGCCACGCCCTCCCTTCTAGCGGTTATCAATACAATCGACTATGGTGAAATACATGCCGACCGCACCTAGTCTATTCCAGGCATTGTCGCGACTCGCGAGCCATAGTTATACATAGACGACCAGATGAGTAACAACCCGTCCTATAGAATCGAGATGTATTTATTGATCGACAATGACATTTCAGGACAAAATAAAACAAAAGATGCGAAAAGTCAGACAAGCGTCTGAGGCACATTTGTTTGTGCCATTGCACCTGCTGACCGTTAGATTATGTCACATAACAATCCAACGACGTCATATTTTGTCTATTGGGCTTATGGTGGGGTAACCCACCGTAACGAAGCGTTACGGTGGGTTAACCATACCCTAAGGTCTTAGCTAGTTATTATCATTCTGAAGCATTATATCGGGTCATACACGTGACACACATTGACTTTAGACTCATATCCACCATGTGAAATGGAGAATATACCGCTAGATCGCCGACAGGGTAGCAAAAAAATGCCACCGCAAGCGAAAACAATAATGCACCGTATTTCTGTATATTCAGGGCATTTTTCAAGCCATACCCCCTCGTGTAAACCGCCTTAGAATTCCATCTATAATCAGATGATAACTGAACCCCATCTAAGAGAGGTCCCCTAGGTGTCATAGATGATAGAAAATTTCTAATATACATGTTCCAGATGCGATCTGCGTTCTTAAAATCTACCCATAGATGAAAAAATGGGTTAGCCCACCGTAAGGATTTGGGGCATTTTTCTGCTTGACCCCTTGGTATTAGGGCGTATATAAGACACACCTATACGATATGTCTCGTATTTTTCGCAAGTCTATGCATAAATATAACCCCTCAGGTGTCTCGAAAAGCATGGGTTTGCCAAGTTGTCACAATATGCTAGCACTAGCATGCGGTATCCGAAAACCTCTTACGGTGGGTTAACCCACCGTAAGGTGCGCCCAATAGACAATTTGTGTCGCAAATAGGTTAACTGGTGATGCCATGATTGTGTCATCAAGGTGTTTCCAAGACCCCAATCCGGTAATGACCTTGACGGGTTCAAAGCCTCTGACATCTCTGAAGGCGCTTCATCGTTGGCGGCGTTACATGCGCACACTTGCAATACCACTCAGCCAGGTGACCACGCTCACTGCAATTTCGGCATATCGCCACTGCGCATCTCGCCCCCATCGCGGTCGCGAAACTGGTGGAGAATAAAAATATATGAACGTGGCGAGCCTGAAAACCGATATTCAGGCATATCGCTGTGCCTGACGAGCCTCCGCACAGCTTGGTAGGTGTAGAGTGTCTTCAGCATTGCTAGAGACAAGCTCTGCGGCGATCCTACAGGGTGTATGTTGCCAGTAGTAGTGGTCGCACACTTGTTGCGCGACCAAACAAGGACATAGCTGCGAAGTTCGCACCCTGGAGTAGGGCGCGAAGAGATATGGCGCAAGTGCTCCTGGGTATCGAGCACGACGACTTCGTTGTTCGGTTGCTCGAGAACGGTGGGATTGCAACGTTCCAAGGCCTGCAAATGCCCGGTGGTTGAGGGCGGAAAGAAACATTCGTGCGTTGGATGCTGTCGCATTCCAACCTGTCTGTACCAGCACGGTGAGCACTCTCGACAAATTCATTAAAAATGAGATTTGTCGACGGGGCACACATGCTTTGGCAGGGAAGGTGCAAGATAACGGCAGAGGAAGATCTGCGCTATTCTAAACACATGCATACAGTACAGCAATACATGATAGCCTCAGATTTACCCATGCTGAGTTCCGTTGGTTCCTGAGTGCGAATGCTTGAACAGCGGCGGATCTGCGGCCATACACAACCGCCGCCTTGCTTCGTCGCGGGGAATGAGCGCACAGCACGGACAACTAACACCACACATACTGTACTCCATAAAGGGAAGGCATTTCTTTTTCATAAAACAAATACGGTATCTTACGATACTAATTTCGCGTTGACAGAGTTGGCAAGGGCAGCGGCAACTCACACACTACACCAGGGTATATTGCTTACCGTGGCGGGCCGGCCCGGGGCCGTAGCTCACCACTCCGGGCCGCATGCGGGCCGATGGAATATATGGATGCGGGCCGTGACGTTTGATATGAAAATACCAAAATCTATGCAAAATTGTGCGATTTTTACAATATCGTCATACTTAAAATTAAAATTTCGCGCCTGCGGCGGGCAATTTTGGAGATTGGCCGTATTGGCCGAAAGCGGGCCAGTGGATTTGCTGATTGTGGGCCGTAAAAGAAATTTTTAAGCAATACACACTGACACACACACCGAGGGAACAGATCTCGCTCCTGGAGCCCGGGGCTCTTGCAGAGCGAGCGGCGGATTGTCAACGGGTTGCGGTGCAGGCCCGGTGCTTTCGACACTGATCCTTCTTGTAGCCATTGCCGAAATCTGGGTATTTAGGACCTAGCAGGCAGCCCGCTGACAGGCAGGCTCCTAACCCTTAGGACTCACGTCCGTCCATCCAGAGGTAGTGACAGTAGCAGTAGTGTGGCAGTAGAGTAGGAGTACAGTTCTCAGCAGCTCCGACCGACCGAGCGAGCGAGGTTTTAGGTTTATATTATCGCATATTATACACTTATCTAACTTACTTGTCCGTTATCCGAAGCCTACTCAACGTGTATCCTGACATCTTCACTTCCGAGATATACCGGCGGTATATCGCTAGGTCGTGGACCCATCCAAGAAAAAGAAAAGAAAAACCACGCCCTTCGGGCGTATGATTAAATTAATTTCCCCGGCCCTACTCTGGGCCGGACCGCCACAAGTGACGGCCTCGTTGGGACAATTTATACTGGGTGGTTTCTATCCGTCTCTTCTTCCTTCTTTTCCTGCCTGAGTTTTCTGTAGAGTTGGTAGGCGCTGTGTGTATAGTCGACCGTCAGGTTGTGTATCCGTCGTACAGTAAGTCGCGGTCTATAAGAAAAAGTAAAAATTTCGCTAGCGCTGGTCGCTTAATCTGACGGTCCCAGATTATCGTTTCTAGCGTCGTGAATTTCTTATTGGAGGATGCCATATTTGTCACGCATAGCGTCGAGTTTTTCTTAATTTCGACATGAGATGACAGGTAGGTTGGATCTCAGCGTTGATTTCTTATCTGCCGAGCCGGGTTGATACTTTATTCTCCACATTTGTAATTCGGCCACCCGTGGCATGCATGGTATGGCGGACGATTACTGCGGTGGATGAACACTGTTACAGTAACTGTCAAATAAGCCCTATATTATTGATAAATAAACCCTATATGTTTGAACTATATATACTGATTACGTGATTAGGTTGACGAATCCGTCTAGCGTCAGTTTTTTCTTAATCGGAGGATTTTCAAGACCTCTCCCATGGAAAATCTAGCGGGTGATTTCTTACCGTTTTTTCTAACTTTTGAAGAGAAAACTAGCGGCTGGTTTCTTGTAGATACCATTTCTTATAGACCGCGACCTACTGTAGCGCTTGGGTGGCTTCTTTTTTGTTCAGCCCCAGCTGTTCCAGAATCTTCTGGTTATGCGTGTACACTGTACCCGTTCTGCCTATTACAAAGACGTGGAGCTTCGCATGGAAGCCATGTCTTCTCAGCAGTTGTAGTAGTGGTCCGTACTTAACCCTTAAACCGTTTCCTGGGTCATATATGACCCAAGGGTACCTAAAATTGATTTATGAAGCCGTCGAAAATCCAAAAATGCTTTTGAAAACAGTTTTGAAAAGGTCTCCCTTATGTGCATCAAACTGCGTGCCTAATGTCTCTCAAAACTGTCGCATGCTTCCAAGATCAAACGATGAAGAGTGTGAAAATCGTTTCACGCAACACACGGTTATGGTTTGCGCGTATAAATACGCATGTTCAACCCTATTTAGGTCACGCGTTACATCTTCAACACATAGCTAGGCGTCATGCAAAACATGCTAGGGTCATGCTTAGGGTTTACACGGGGCAGTGGATACGCATTCAGCGCCGCAATTAATGCGTGAGATATACATTCATTGGTGACATCGCATTTTCACTCGATGCTCAATTTTGAACAATGCAGTACGATGCGCCTTTGTTTTCCCAGGAGTTTAGGTCCCCACTTTTCATCATCTGTGTGTGCAATTTCAATGAGGTGCAGGTTTTTTTACTTTTCCTGGTGCCTCGTGTTGTGTGCATTCCCATCCATCCTCCAGGTCCTCCAGGCCCTCTATCATGGCCATGTCTACAAAACTTGGTATAGTGTCAGGCCCGTCGTGTTTGCCTGCTGGGTTGTTCTTGCCATCGTGCCAGCATTGTCCTCTGATCAGTATGTAATTCGGGAGTACCCTTGGTTTGACTTCCGGATCTCTCTTCTTGCCCGTGTAGGCGAGGAACTTGCACCCCCCTTTTCTGTGGTGGTCAAGTATGTGTTTTAGTTCATCTGCGTGTGCGCCTGCCCTGTCCGAGAACATGCCTCGCATTCGTGGGTTGTTGCATCCCCCGAGTGCATGCCCTACTCTCACGAGGAAACCTTTGGCGTAGTCCACTCCTGAGAGTCCGCAGCCTTCCAGTGTGCATTTGCCTTTTCCTTTGGCGGAGTTTTTTTTGCCGTTTCGTAGTCTTGTGCCGGTAATATTCTTAGTCTGCACTTTAGTATCGTCTTGCGCACTGCGTAGGTGGTCTGTTTCCATAATTCATTCGCTATTTTGTGCATTGGCTTGTCCCCCTTGAGGTGTTCCATTGTTTTGTTTAGCCAGCTTTTGGTGACCTGTCCTTGCTTGACTGGTATCACCAGGTTACCGCGGCCAGAGTACTGGCGAGACGAGAACGTGCTGCGTACCGCCACTTGAGCGTCCCATCCTTCCGGATGTGCTTGCAGTGACGGTCCTCCGGCAAGGCGTGTGACTCCAATTCACATAGGCCGGCAAGGTGTATGTACGTCCTGCCCACCCGTGTGGTCCGCCGTACTGACGGGGGTGTCTTCACCGTCGATATCTGTGGCACTGACATGGGTGACACCACTGTCCATAGTGATGTCGCTGATGGCCTCGTCGGCAGTGGCGCTGACATGGGTGGTGCTGGTGTCAGCGTCGGTGGCACTGACATGGGTGGAGTCGCTGTCCCTAGCGTTGTCGCCGGTGGCATCACCGTCATCAGTGGCGCTGACGTGTGTGGAGTCACTGTCCCCATCGCTGCCGCCAGTGGCATCACCGTCAGTCAGTGGCGCTGACATGGGTGATGCTGGTTGCGTCAGTGTTAGTGGCACTCACGTGGGTGGAGCGCGCTGTTCCCAACGCTGTCACTGGTGGCATCATCACCGCCAGTGGCGCTGACATGGGTGGTGCCGGCGGCGTCAGCGAGCGTCAGTGGCACTCCCGTTGGTGGCGTCAGATTCAGTGACAAGGGTCTCCTCCGAGATGGGGCGTGCAGATGTTGGGCTCCACCTTACTGTCCGAACTGCCGCAATGTTCAGCACATCGGTCATCTCCTCCAAAATCAGGCATGTGGGACAGTGGGAGATATCTGCTGCGACCCAGCCCGCGCCATGCGTTGCGTGAAGTTCAAACTGTCGTCCGATGAAACGGGGAAGGACAGCGGGTGCTGCATAATAACTTATTGCGCCGCCCTTCTGGGGTCCACGTCTCCTCAACCACTCCCGCTGGTGCCACTTGTCGTTGATGCTGCGACCGGGCCTCACCCTGCTGGTTGGTGGTGTCACTGGGATATACCTCTAGCGTCCGCGGGGCATGCATCTCCTCAGCAGCATCTGCTGGTACCTCCTGTTGCTGCCGCGACCGGGCCTCCCCCTGGCGGTTGATGGTTGTCAACAGGGCATATATATCCCCTTGCGTGGGGCATGCTACTCCTGCACAGCATCTGCCGGTGCCTCCCATGCGCGACCGGGCGTACAGTATAGTCGCGCTGGCCGGAGGTGTCTGAGCATACCTCTGGTGCCGGCGTTGGTGGCGAGTGTGTATGGGAGGCCTCCACCAGAGCATCGCAGCGGCTGTCTGGACCCTTCATTCCCAGGCTGGAACTGCCGGTTGCTGTCATGATTGACAACCAGGCGGCTTCCTCTATCCTGAGGAATGTCATGCTCTCCACCAAGATAACGCATGTGTTGATCCGTTTTCACAGCTTTCGGGGGTGGGTGTGTGCTGGGTACCTAGTGCCCATCTATAATTATCAATACTTTACCCAACCTGGCTGATATCTTCACCAAGCCTCTTCCTGGGATCAAGGAGAAGGTGCGGGGAATCATCAGCATGATCGATTCCTTCACGGACGTGGTCCGCCCGCACGCACCCCAGTGGTGCAGGTGATTCCTAGGTTCTCTGGTCCTCTGTCCGGCTGAGCTGCGGGCCTGCGGGCCGGCAGCGGTCGGGCATGGGGTCTTTCTGGTCTGGACTGGATTGATGCCCTTTGACGTGGTGCCCGCCTGGACTGGACTTTGAGTTCGTGGACAGACTGGTACCAATGACCTGGCAAAAGGTTTTTTCTAGATTAATTTTGGGCCCAAAACTAGATTAAGAATGTCAGTGCTTTATTCTAGATTATGTTAGGGTGTGTCATGTCGCGATCGCATGTCTATGCCTTCCCGCTCGATTGTCATCACCACCAAAATGCCGACCATTCAAATGAAACGAAACATTCTGCTGGACATTCTCTCGCTCGCTCGCTCTCTACATAAAGTACAATTTTTTTCAACGTTCGTAACCAACATAGTAGTTACACGTATTCACCGGAATAAACCCCGAGCCCCCTCGGGGGACATGGCTGCGTCAGCAGGGAGGGCCCTCGGGGGACATGGTTGCGTTAGCAGGGAGGGCCCTCAGGGGACATGGCTGCGTCAGCAAAGAGGGCCCTCGGGGGCCATGGTTGCGTCAGCAGGGAGGGCCCTCGGGGGACATGGCTGCGTTAGCAGGGAGGGCCCTCGGGGGACATGTCAGCATGTTGAGCAGGGAGGGCCCTAGGGGAACATCTCTGCATGAGCCGAAAGGCCCCTCGGGAGACATGTCTGCGTCAGCGGGGAGGGCCCTCGGGGGACATGGCTGCATGAGCAGGGAGGGCCCTCGTGGGACATGGCTGCATGAGCCGGGAGGGCCCTCGGTAAACATGGCTGCATGAGCCGGGAGGGCCCTCGGGGGACATGTCTGCGTCAGCAGGAAGGGCCCTCGGGGAACATGGTTGCATGAGCAGGGAGGGCCCTCGGGGGACATGGCCGCGTCAAATAGGAGGGCCCTCGGGGGACATGGTTGCGTCAGCGGGGAGGGCCCTCGGGGGACATAGGGCCCTCGGGGGACATGTTTGCAT